>JAFIDM010066133.1:0-11230 GCA_023159025.1 Thereuonema tuberculata
ATTTTTTTAGGGTGTGTGTGTGTGTGTTTTTTTTGTTTTTTTTTTTTGCAACAGTTTGTATGTAATATTTGAAATTGAGTATTACATTAAGGTGTTAAATACAAAAGTTGCTGTTTTTAAATTAATAAAATATCGTATTTTAAGATTAGTGGGGTTTTCTATTTTTATTGAAAATAAGTGCACGACGTTTTTACTTTTCAGATTGTTTTTCTTTGAGCTCTGCACAAAATAACAATTTCTGAGACCTTCACAATTTTTACTTCATTGTATTGCTTTAGCTCAATAGTTTACATAGGATGATTCTCAATGCACTGCAGCTGGTAATTTTGTCTTTTCTGTATTAACTTTTAGGTAAACAATTACTGAAAGCATCCCTAAGGCTCACAAGAAAAAGTGAATTGACTTGAAGGTTAAAAAGGCCTAATATTTAGCACCAATTCTTTTACTAATTCGTAAACACAATGTTTACGAATGCATTGGTATTAAAGTGTGAAAAAAAATAATGTAATGGATGAAACATGATTTGAATTACTTGCATTTAAACCAAAGTAGAAGTATTCCCATGAATGAGAATCTTTTTTGGACTTGAGAAAGAAGTGCTAAAAAATCACAATACGTTCCGTATCACTATTTCTTGTAAGCAAAGCCTTAGGAGAGGAAGAGAAAAACCTCAAGGTTCATAATTTGTTTAACCAAAATTAACTTTCTGAAGACTTTGTTTTAGTTATTCCTTGAACCATTTGAACTATTGCATTGATCTTCAATCCAAGGAATTAATTTATTTGTGTGTGTGTGTGTGTAAAAATGAACTTCTATTTTATTTTATTTTTATTTTCTGACATTTATTTTGTTTATGATTGTAAATTTCCTTTCCCTGTGGCCTTCAAAAAGAAACCTCTATTCAAACACTATAGTGCTACTTCTGACAACTTTTATTATAGCAGCCAAAAATTGCTGTTTCTGAGTTATATAAAATGTTGAAATAAAAATGTTTATATATAATATAAAAATAAAACAAAATTAAAATTTGTTTTTCTTGATTAGCAGCCTAGTTAGGAATTTTTAATCTATGTTGAATTCTCTGATATAAGCCTAGACCAAAATAGTCCAGAAGGACAAGGGTTGCCTTTAGTAGGATAATAGGAGTAGATTGTGGATCAAGGGTGTTTCATACTTCCAATCGGTAATTTTTTCCTCCAATTATTGCCAATTAAATTTTGAAATATTAGATTTATAAAAATATAATTGTTTTTAATGTATTTAAAATGACATAATTCAGGCCTTGTTTTACTCTGATGACTCTGAAACAGTTACTTTCTAGCTGAACAGCCAATGAGAATGAACGAATCCTATTATTGTAGTCTGTGTCTTTTTGAACGTATCTCTAACCATTTAAAGGGTTCTTCTATTGATCGGGAATTATCATGTAATTTTTAAAAATACATGCAGTGTTTTTTTTTGTTTTTTTTCTTCTCAAAAGTCTCTTTACTTTTTTGAATTTAAAGTTTGACTGTTTAGGCAGTTGAGCTTTCTATTTTATGACAATCAAAGTTTATTCTGTGTTTTTGAATTTGTTCTGATTAACAAATACTGTGATCGTAGTTAAAGTACTTATTCAGCACTGTCTAGAGTGAAATTTGGCAGTCCAAATGCAAAGAAATATGGTAGGTGATACTTCAGAACATTCGGCCGATATTTCAAAAAAAAGAAAATACCAAAAGTCATTACTATACTATTTGTATAACCCTTTGATACTGTCCTTAGCGATGCAAGCGAAATTGCTCAATATGGTCCTCATTCTGACCTGTGTTCAACTGAACTGCTGTGATGCTACTCACATGCAGTGTTGTACTGTCTTTCAAGGATGCCAAACATGCAACGTGTCCTGTATGCACTACACTTTTTAGGCTTCCCCACAAATAGAAATCGCAAGGATTAAGATCTGGAATCATCTGCAAGGATGACTAATCACTGTTTTGTGTGAAATATTGTTGTAGAAACTGTTATACACAGCATCCAATATGTAGAGGCATTCCATCCTGCTACTTGACTTCAGGCTGTTGCAGTGTGGGTAGGAGAAAGGTGTTTGCCAGCTCTGGGCTGTCACAGAGCATCTGAGGCCATTACAAGTAGCTTCTTCGAAGATGGATTCAAGGATAAATCTGGCTGTGAATCCAAACTGTAACTTATCTAAATCTTATCAGTAGAATCTGCTGGAAACATGAGGGTTGTTCATGTCCCAAATGCAAAAATTACGGGTGTTCATTGCTTCAGCGAGGTGAAAATGTGCCTTGTCGCTTCACGAGATCTGCCTTGGCCACGACTCATCATTCTGGCAAGGAAGGTTAATGCAAACATTAGTCTGGTTTTCCTGTTGGCATCAAGAAACTTCTGGTTATGGCTGATCTTCTATGGATAATAATGCATCACCTTTCTCAGTATTTTCCACACTGTACCAAAGGATACATCTAACTGCCATGACTCTGCACGTGCACTACTGGAGCCTGCAACATTTTTGATTGACTTTTCAACAAGAGCTGTAGTGACATCTTCACGACTTCTAAAGTTGTAGGTTTGTCCTCAACCGGGTTGAACTCTTAGATGTCCAGTTTCCTTGAATTGAGTGATGGTTCTTCTGTGGAGTCAATGGTCCTCAACGTAATTGCTTACGAAGGCAGAATTCCTGAAACGAAGTTGCAGCATTGTCTTTGTTTTCATAAAACAGCTTCAGAAGCAATGCATGTTCTGGCAAGGTGGTGGGCATCATAACAGATATGAATGACATTCATCAGTTATGGCCACTTTTACCAATACTTGAACTTCGCTGCAACTCTTGTGCTTTTGCAAATGAAACTGCATTTTCATTGCATGCAGCACCACAAGTGGCATAATGATGATTTTCGGTACTAATTTTTTTTTCCAGAAATGTTGGCTGCATGTTCTGAAATATCACCTTATCAAATTTCTTTGCATTTGAGTTGCTACTGATCGCTCTAGACAATGTTGAATAGAGTTACTTTAATTATGATCACTCGATAAAATCGTTTGATTCTGATAAAATTTTGTTAAATATCTTTATTTCAAGAATCAAGACATTGTGATATTTAGTGATATCTAGCCGGCTACTGTCGCTTCGTTCGGAAGCCTTGCATTATTTATTCGAACCAAATTACATCAAGTAAAGTAAAAATCAAAGGGTAGAACTGAAACTAATTTGAAGTTTAAATTTTAACAATACATGGAGTACAATATTGAAATCCAACATATTAATTAATTGTATCGCGTATTCAGATCTGTGGCACGATTTAAAACAAGGGGAGTTACTCTTTTATTCAAATGATAACAACTAATTCTAATCGTAGATTAAAAGCTCTTGTCTGCATTTTCAGTTGAATGTTTCTATTAACACTGTTTTAACTTCTGCAGTAAAATTCCATCTACATTTTTGCACGTTCTATCACATTCTGATTATTCTGAATGTATTATATTTTTATGTACATTAATTTCTTACCATTTTGTACTTAATATGTTGACTTTCCCTGTCTTTGTTTTACTCTCTTCCCTTCGTCTGTGGAAATGGAAGATCAAGAGCATTGCAAGGATAGAAACAAAATAGCAACCTACTTCATTGAATTTTTTTTTCCTGGTAAGGAAAAAAAATATAAACTCCTTAAATTTAGCCACAATACTTTTATTTTATAAGAAAATTCTCTGGTCATTAATTAGTTGTATTAGAATTATTATTTGGAAATGGGAACATTGGTTTACATTTTCTATATTTATTATTTAGTTAATTAAGTTAAAGAAATTGGGCTTCATAAAAATACTTGACAGAAAAAAGAGTAGCACAAAACTCATTTTTTTCAGTTGATTTCCTTATTATGTATTTAGCAAAATGGAAGTTATATCGGAGAAAATAACTTAAAAGTTTTATTTGTAATATTGTATCCTAATAACTTTAAGGGTCTATTTAACCCTAGAATGGACGGACTGAGTCTCTCAGGTGCTTTCAGTTATCCTATTTTCCTTAGAGTTCGCTGCTATTCCTGGTAGCTTTCGGTAATCGACTTTAGAAGACTTTAGTTCATAGGTTTGAGAGACCCAGCCCATCTGCTTTTGTAACTTGGGTAAAGTAAATTCTAAACTATTACTGGCAATCAACGTCAACTAGTACTTGAAGAAATCAAAAAACTATTATTAGAAAGTAATTTTGATTTTGAGTTTAATGTAATACAGTAAAACCTCGTTAAGTCATCACTCAGTTTAACTTTAAAGAGTTGAGCTAAGGAGTTGAACATTAAAGATTTTGGCGGCAGCAATGGTTGGCTGGAACGTTTCAAAGACAGACATTGCCTTTCTTTTAAAACGTTTAAAATGTGGTAACTATAAAAAGTGTTCTCTTTTATCATCATGTCTCCTACTAGATCTTGAGGAATGCCTATCCCATCTATGGTATGAATGCCCGTCTCGGCTACGAGGAAGCAGTAATGATCGTAGCCGCAGGTCGGGGTATCGCTCAGATTCCAGTCGTGACAGACATTCATACCATAGACGGGATAGGCATTCCTCAAGATCTAGTAGGAGACATGATGATAAAAGAGAAGATGAAGACGCTGATTTATCAGAACTATAAAAAGTGTTGTTTTTTTATTTTCCACTCATTCATTTGCATATATTGATTTCTGAAAATACTGTATTTCAGTATTTTTTTTTTTTCAAAAATGCCCACTTTGCTAAGTTGTCTACAATGTTTGGTCCCTTGAGTGACGACTTGAATTTGTCTTTAGACTATTGATTTTCAGTTTATCTGTTGGCTTCTGTTACCATTTTAATATTGGATGAGAAAGATACAAAACATTTTTGGTCATTTCACTATAATTTCATAATATGTTGTTTTTAGTTCGTTTAAATGATATAAAACTCGTTGGGTCTGAGAGAGACCATCCGTTTATGCTATTTTTATTGCCCATCCGTTCTAGGGTAAAGGTGATTCCCTAGGTCATATAAAATTATCATGAAAATAAAACCCAGTGTATGCTTTAAGTAAATCCATACCTATAAGATATCAAGCAACTTGGCATGGATATTTAGAATACTTTGAGGATATGTACCTCTGATTATTTCTTTAAACTGTTTTCATTGGAAAGCTATTTTTCCCCATCTGCCCCCCCCCCCCCATGAAGTTTTTTTTTTTTTAATTGAGGAAACAAGAAGAAATCACAATTGTGCCATATCTGGGCTGTAGGAAGGAGGAGGAACACACTTCACATTGATTTTGGTGAGATTCTCCATTTGCAGTGTGTGGCCACGCCTTGCCCTGACAAATGGTTGTGATTGTTGTTCAAAATCGGCCTCTCTGACATAAAATCCTATAAACACAGCTGCTATACTTGGCAAAAATATCCAATTCTATCATGTAGTCCAGTAACCTTGTCGCCTAAACGGGGGGTACCGTGCGTCAGATCGGGTAGTTCTGAAATTTTGCTGAGTTGTTTAGGATGTTATCACAATCCAAGTTTTCGACCTCGAGCGTCGAACGCAACCTTTGCAAAAATCCAAAAAAAACCGTGAAATTTTCGACCCTTCTTCAGGATTTGGCGATTTTAACCCTGAAGGACTATTGTTGTGATAGTATGTTTTTAAAGGAGACAAAATTTGCTAGTTTGAGACCAGAACCATGTATATGAACCGAATAGTTTCCGAAATATGTTTCAAAATTTAGTGCGCAAAACTCACTAAATTTTGAAACGTTGTATTTCGGAAACTATTCGGTAATTGATAGCAATAATGTGATTATCTGTGGGAATTTCGACCTTGTAGGCCGATGTTCCTCAGAAAAGCAATCAAATATGTGATAAAATAACATAAAGGAAATGAAATAATGATCCTTAAAACCTAATGTCCGCAATTGACAGTGATAATAATAAAAAACAGAAGACAAGTAAGAACATTTTGCTTTCTTGGAAGGGCCCAGTTGTTCATCGCCGGTTTCTCGACTGGGAATGTCTGCAGTTAAAACATCGATGTCTTCCCAAAATACAGTCTCCAGCATTTCGAAATCTGACAAAAAAAAAAAAAAAAAAAAAGATTTCTAAACTATATTGTTGGGAAAAATAGAAGGCTCTAGACGAAGAGGAAGACCAGGTGGCTTGACACTATTACAACTAAGACAGAAATGACCTTGTCCGATTTTGTGAACTTGCACGTAATCGATCTTCCTATAGATCGTTCATCCATCAGGTCGCCAAGGCTCGGAATCGAGTGAAAGGCCGTGATTGATTGATTGATAATTGAAGAGAAAATGATGAAAGAGATGTTTATAAAAAACGTGTTTGTATTAAAGTAAGTGTATATAAGAATGAATTGTATCTGATGGTGGGTGCGGAAGGAGTGAAATCAAGCCGAGGCTCTTATAAGAGGTAATCTTGCGATATTGAAGCTCGTTTTTGCCCCCGCCCTCGCAAATAGGTTCTAATGCAGATCTTTAAGGATCTGGATGTCGGGGTTGCCACTGTACACAGCAACTATTTTCCGCTCCCCTGCTACTGCTATACCAGCAGGTGTAGCTGTGGTGTCGATAAACATGGCAGCTTAACAAGAGAATTTCGAATCAAACGACAAAAACAAAATTCGTTTCATCGACCTGCTGAAAACGAAAATGGAAAACCATAACATTCGAGTACTTCAGGCAGAGGAAGATGCTGACAGGCTCATCATCACTACAGCTGTCACTCTTGCCTCTTCATATGATGTAGTGTTAATCGCTTGTGAGGACATCGACTTGTTGATATATTCTCACTGGGATCTCACACCAATGTGAGATATGTTTCAAGAAATATGGAAGAAACAAAGCTACAGATGTCATCTATTCCAGCATCACCTCATCAAAGTACACATTAAAACGGAAGCGATAGCAGCAGCAGGGGAGCGGAAAATAGTGCTCTGTACGGCGTCAACCCCGACATCCAGAGCCTTAAAGATCTGCATTAGAACCTATTTGCGAGGGCAGGGGCAAAAACAAGTTTCAATATCGCAAGATTACCTCCTACAAGAGCCTCGGCTCGATTTCACTCCTTCCGCACCCACCATCAGGTGCAATTCGTTCTTATATACACGTACACACTTACTTTAATATATACACGTTTTTTATAAGCATCTCTTTCATCATTTTCTCTTCAACTATACATGTCCAATTCTGTTACAGGTGCAGAAATGGCTGGGAGCCAAACTGAACCCTCTCGACTGCGGGTGGATATCACCTCACAAGGCCTCAGCCCCAAACTGATGATCAGCGATGCAGCTCAACAACACCTCTTGTGGATGATTTCGTGCGGCTGTACGAGGGATTGTGGGAACGCATGCATCTGTAGGAAGGCAGGGCTGAAGTGTTCTTTCGTCTGCAGCCACTGCAGCGGGGCCTCCTGCGACTATGTGCCGGACATCGCACTTGATGTTGTTTAGCACTCCCCAGAAAGCGACGATTTGTCAGATTTCGAAATACTGGAGAATGTATTTTGGGAAGACATCGATGTTTCAACTGCAGACGTTCCCAGTGGAGAAACCGCCGATATGCAACCGGGCCCTTCCAAGAAAGCAAAATGTTCTTACTTATCTTCTGTTTTTTATTATCAGTGTCAATTGCAGACATTAGGTTTTAAGGATCATTATTTCATATCCTTTGTGTTATTTTATCACATATTTGATTGCTTTGCTGGGGAACATCAGCCTACAAGGTTGAAATTCCCACAGAACATCACATTATTGCTAACAATTGCCGAGTTCGCAAAACTTACTAAATTTTGAAACATTGTATTTCGAAAACTATTAGGTTCATATATGTGGTTCTGGTCTCAAACTGTAGGAAATTTTGTGTCCTTTAAAACCGTACTAAGTCATTGTTATCACAACAATAGTCCTTCAGGGTTAAAATCGTCAAAACCTGAGGAAGGGTCGAAAATTTCGTGGTTTTTTGGATTGTTGCCAAGGTTGCGATAGGCGCTCGAGGTTGAAAACTTGGATCTTACATTGGGATAACATCATACACAACTCAGCAAAATTTCAGAACTGCACGGTCTGATGTACATAGTTACTGGACTAATGGAACGCCATAATTTAAATTTTTGCAAAGGATCATATCTGAAACTGACCTAAACATGTCGGCGATGATGAACAACATTTCATATTTCCTTTAACAGTATTGAGTTTTTATCATATGATGCGAATACACTAAGATTTATTAATATCTGCTGTGACATGGAATATCATTCTCATTTGTCCATACTTGTCCTATTTTAAAAATAGGTTATCTATAATTGTAGAGTATATTCAGAGTCCCTTGAGGTGTTTAATTTCAATGATATATAAGGATCTGCAACTTGTTGAGGCAATGTCACCTTCTCCAAATGTGATGAATAGATCCCTGTAGTATGCCTTGGAAATGCCATCCATCAAAGGAAGTTCAAACTATGTGATTTAAATACTTCCTATCTAATCTGTAGGCGAATTGCAGTATAACAATCTACAGAGATTTGGCATCATTATCAAGTCGACATCTATAGTTTAACAATCTTGCACCCAAGTCCCACATTGCTAGCTTTCATTTGACTGTGCTGTCTTTTCTTGTACCTTCACCTGCATCTATTTTACCTACTGGATTCAACTTTTCAATAACTCCTGTAAAGTCTTGGTCGTGTCCATTTTCTTGTATCTAATGTACAGATGTATGCCAAGGAATTTAGAATAGGGAATGGTTATGATAGTCCTAGTTGTTCAATCAAAATCAAAATTTTAAGTACAGTAGACTCCCGATTATCCGTGGAGTTGGGTGGCTCGGCAATCACAGATAAGCGAATTCTGCGAATAATCCGAAATAGGACGAAAAAGAACGAAAATCAACACAAAAATGCTTTTAACATGTTTTATTTACATTAAAGTTGTAGTACTTTACATTGTAAACAATTACTTTATTTTAATTTACTTTAATTTCTTTCTTTTTAACAAAAAAAATCGGTTAATTGTCTTTGTTTTTTTGTGTCGAAACACGAAAACCCCTACTTGGACGTTGCTAAATCTGCCTCTTTTATTGTTTACCTTATTCTAGTTTTAAAAATTTTTTGTTAATTCCGTAATTTATTGTACAGTAAAAAAAAATAAAAACCGGAGAGGTCCCGCGAATAATTGGGAGTTTACTGTAATTATAAATCTTACCTAATGCCTAATAATTCCACAACTACAGAAGGCACAAAGGAACCAAAATGATTCCGCACCTCGAGTTGTCACTGGGGAGAGTCTGGGACGGCTGTTTCATCCTCTTTAGGACTCAGGCTCAGAAGGTGCGAACATAAAAGAATCCCACTCTCTCTCCCAGAAGCGGAATTCCAAAAAAGCAAATCACAACCAAAGATACACAATAACGGAAAAAATATCAAATACTTGACCTGCATTCCGCAAGGCTCAAAAGAAATTGGTCTAAAGCTTAAACAGTTTTTCAACTAGCCAGTTTAAGTAATAAATTTTATGTGCCTAATAATTGAACGAAATGGAAGGCACAAAGACAAATCTTTTTGGTTCCTTCGATAGCTTCCATTTTGCAAACTAAAAAGTTGTCTCCTTTTTTTTTTTTTTTGGATGGGATGTGTAGAACAAATGAAACAACTTTCCAACCCCCAAAAGTTCCCAAAAGCTGGATTTCTTCCCTTTTCAAACGCATTGGATGGGGCTACAATGAGGGCTGTGGAAGTGAAGTTTTAGTGGAGTTGAAGTTGCACTTGACTATATTTCTCGAGTCAGTTGATTTTTTTATTTCCTGACTCCACAGCCTTGGTAACAATCCCTCCCCTTTAAGGTATAACAATGTCATTTAGACATTTTCACCTAGGCTATTTGAAAGGATGATATGTATCATATTAACAACACTAACAGCTCCACATTGATTTCAGTTGTTTTATTTTTTCATGCCTTTCATCTATTGGAATTGGAATTGACTGAATGACATCGAATGTATACTTATATGTCAGTTTGAAGGAATTGATTTGCTTCTCCATCAATTCTATTAAGCTGAGCATCTTCACTGAGGAGGAAGAGGAGTTAGTTTTATTTGCTTCTCTCAGTATCACTTTGGAAGATGTTGCAGTTCTTCTATGATAGGTTTGTTATTTATCAAATACTATCCTTCTCTCTCCGTTTTGTTGGTTGATGACTCCAGTCTGATTAACTAACAGCAGATATTGAAGATAATCTAGTTTTACTGATATCCTTTTGATTACTTAATAATCCATTCATTTCACTTGGTTGTGCTTTAAACTATTTCCTTATTCTTCACTTGGGAGGGCAGCAACCATTTGTGGTTCTTTAAAGAATCACTATTTTTCATATTTGTCTTCCTCTGTGGAAATTTGAATTAGCAAATTCGGCCAAATTCACCAAACGATGTAACCTGAATAAAAACATCATTGAAAATGTTAAGTTCTTGTAACTAGTTCTCAAGCTACTGTTCCTCAAACATCTGATTGTTACCCCATCACATCTTATCCTTGGTGAAACTCTACTTATATCTCGGTATAGAAAGTTTAGCAAAGGACATGGACTACAGTTCGGTCCAAAAAAATATATCCAGTAAGCGTTTTGACTCAATTTTAGCTTATATTAAGTTCTGTAACGCTCTATCTGTGTGGTGTAGTAGCGCACACGACCTAAAAGGGTTGATAGTTATAAGTGCAGTAAAATCGTTTATTTCTAAAAAGCAGCTGGACCCGGATACCTCAGAGGAATAACTTTAATTAAAGAGAAGGATTATATAAGAAAAAAGGGTCGGCGATTCCCTGTGAAGCGACAAAGGAGGGGCTTGTTTTCATAAACAGAGGCGTAGGTCAGTGGTGTCCCCCTGTCTGGTTCAGCCAGGGGGATGATGTCAGAGGGTTGATGCCGAAGCGGGACTCGCTTTGCCTGGAGCAGGGGTCTTCTCCCAACACTTGCCGGTGCAATTAACAAGGGAAAAAAGGAACTTGCCAAAGAATGCATAAATATAAATCAGGGAAAATAGGATAACTAGTTTAGGAAGTGATATGATACATTTAATAAAGAATATATATATTTACAGATAGGTTAGCATAAAAGGGAATGATTATAAAGGAATATACATGGATTACATACATTACCCCGGCATTTTCGTAAAATCGAAGTTGATATATATATATATATATATATATATATATATATATATATATATATA
>JAFIDM010066134.1:0-11230 GCA_023159025.1 Thereuonema tuberculata
ATTTTTTTAGGGTGTGTGTGTGTGTGTTTTTTTTGTTTTTTTTTTTTTGCAACAGTTTGTATGTAATATTTGAAATTGAGTATTACATTAAGGTGTTAAATACAAAAGTTGCTGTTTTTAAATTAATAAAATATCGTATTTTAAGATTAGTGGGGTTTTCTATTTTTATTGAAAATAAGTGCACGACGTTTTTACTTTTCAGATTGTTTTTCTTTGAGCTCTGCACAAAATAACAATTTCTGAGACCTTCACAATTTTTACTTCATTGTATTGCTTTAGCTCAATAGTTTACATAGGATGATTCTCAATGCACTGCAGCTGGTAATTTTGTCTTTTCTGTATTAACTTTTAGGTAAACAATTACTGAAAGCATCCCTAAGGCTCACAAGAAAAAGTGAATTGACTTGAAGGTTAAAAAGGCCTAATATTTAGCACCAATTCTTTTACTAATTCGTAAACACAATGTTTACGAATGCATTGGTATTAAAGTGTGAAAAAAAATAATGTAATGGATGAAACATGATTTGAATTACTTGCATTTAAACCAAAGTAGAAGTATTCCCATGAATGAGAATCTTTTTTGGACTTGAGAAAGAAGTGCTAAAAAATCACAATACGTTCCGTATCACTATTTCTTGTAAGCAAAGCCTTAGGAGAGGAAGAGAAAAACCTCAAGGTTCATAATTTGTTTAACCAAAATTAACTTTCTGAAGACTTTGTTTTAGTTATTCCTTGAACCATTTGAACTATTGCATTGATCTTCAATCCAAGGAATTAATTTATTTGTGTGTGTGTGTGTGTAAAAATGAACTTCTATTTTATTTTATTTTTATTTTCTGACATTTATTTTGTTTATGATTGTAAATTTCCTTTCCCTGTGGCCTTCAAAAAGAAACCTCTATTCAAACACTATAGTGCTACTTCTGACAACTTTTATTATAGCAGCCAAAAATTGCTGTTTCTGAGTTATATAAAATGTTGAAATAAAAATGTTTATATATAATATAAAAATAAAACAAAATTAAAATTTGTTTTTCTTGATTAGCAGCCTAGTTAGGAATTTTTAATCTATGTTGAATTCTCTGATATAAGCCTAGACCAAAATAGTCCAGAAGGACAAGGGTTGCCTTTAGTAGGATAATAGGAGTAGATTGTGGATCAAGGGTGTTTCATACTTCCAATCGGTAATTTTTTCCTCCAATTATTGCCAATTAAATTTTGAAATATTAGATTTATAAAAATATAATTGTTTTTAATGTATTTAAAATGACATAATTCAGGCCTTGTTTTACTCTGATGACTCTGAAACAGTTACTTTCTAGCTGAACAGCCAATGAGAATGAACGAATCCTATTATTGTAGTCTGTGTCTTTTTGAACGTATCTCTAACCATTTAAAGGGTTCTTCTATTGATCGGGAATTATCATGTAATTTTTAAAAATACATGCAGTGTTTTTTTTTGTTTTTTTTCTTCTCAAAAGTCTCTTTACTTTTTTGAATTTAAAGTTTGACTGTTTAGGCAGTTGAGCTTTCTATTTTATGACAATCAAAGTTTATTCTGTGTTTTTGAATTTGTTCTGATTAACAAATACTGTGATCGTAGTTAAAGTACTTATTCAGCACTGTCTAGAGTGAAATTTGGCAGTCCAAATGCAAAGAAATATGGTAGGTGATACTTCAGAACATTCGGCCGATATTTCAAAAAAAAGAAAATACCAAAAGTCATTACTATACTATTTGTATAACCCTTTGATACTGTCCTTAGCGATGCAAGCGAAATTGCTCAATATGGTCCTCATTCTGACCTGTGTTCAACTGAACTGCTGTGATGCTACTCACATGCAGTGTTGTACTGTCTTTCAAGGATGCCAAACATGCAACGTGTCCTGTATGCACTACACTTTTTAGGCTTCCCCACAAATAGAAATCGCAAGGATTAAGATCTGGAATCATCTGCAAGGATGACTAATCACTGTTTTGTGTGAAATATTGTTGTAGAAACTGTTATACACAGCATCCAATATGTAGAGGCATTCCATCCTGCTACTTGACTTCAGGCTGTTGCAGTGTGGGTAGGAGAAAGGTGTTTGCCAGCTCTGGGCTGTCACAGAGCATCTGAGGCCATTACAAGTAGCTTCTTCGAAGATGGATTCAAGGATAAATCTGGCTGTGAATCCAAACTGTAACTTATCTAAATCTTATCAGTAGAATCTGCTGGAAACATGAGGGTTGTTCATGTCCCAAATGCAAAAATTACGGGTGTTCATTGCTTCAGCGAGGTGAAAATGTGCCTTGTCGCTTCACGAGATCTGCCTTGGCCACGACTCATCATTCTGGCAAGGAAGGTTAATGCAAACATTAGTCTGGTTTTCCTGTTGGCATCAAGAAACTTCTGGTTATGGCTGATCTTCTATGGATAATAATGCATCACCTTTCTCAGTATTTTCCACACTGTACCAAAGGATACATCTAACTGCCATGACTCTGCACGTGCACTACTGGAGCCTGCAACATTTTTGATTGACTTTTCAACAAGAGCTGTAGTGACATCTTCACGACTTCTAAAGTTGTAGGTTTGTCCTCAACCGGGTTGAACTCTTAGATGTCCAGTTTCCTTGAATTGAGTGATGGTTCTTCTGTGGAGTCAATGGTCCTCAACGTAATTGCTTACGAAGGCAGAATTCCTGAAACGAAGTTGCAGCATTGTCTTTGTTTTCATAAAACAGCTTCAGAAGCAATGCATGTTCTGGCAAGGTGGTGGGCATCATAACAGATATGAATGACATTCATCAGTTATGGCCACTTTTACCAATACTTGAACTTCGCTGCAACTCTTGTGCTTTTGCAAATGAAACTGCATTTTCATTGCATGCAGCACCACAAGTGGCATAATGATGATTTTCGGTACTAATTTTTTTTTCCAGAAATGTTGGCTGCATGTTCTGAAATATCACCTTATCAAATTTCTTTGCATTTGAGTTGCTACTGATCGCTCTAGACAATGTTGAATAGAGTTACTTTAATTATGATCACTCGATAAAATCGTTTGATTCTGATAAAATTTTGTTAAATATCTTTATTTCAAGAATCAAGACATTGTGATATTTAGTGATATCTAGCCGGCTACTGTCGCTTCGTTCGGAAGCCTTGCATTATTTATTCGAACCAAATTACATCAAGTAAAGTAAAAATCAAAGGGTAGAACTGAAACTAATTTGAAGTTTAAATTTTAACAATACATGGAGTACAATATTGAAATCCAACATATTAATTAATTGTATCGCGTATTCAGATCTGTGGCACGATTTAAAACAAGGGGAGTTACTCTTTTATTCAAATGATAACAACTAATTCTAATCGTAGATTAAAAGCTCTTGTCTGCATTTTCAGTTGAATGTTTCTATTAACACTGTTTTAACTTCTGCAGTAAAATTCCATCTACATTTTTGCACGTTCTATCACATTCTGATTATTCTGAATGTATTATATTTTTATGTACATTAATTTCTTACCATTTTGTACTTAATATGTTGACTTTCCCTGTCTTTGTTTTACTCTCTTCCCTTCGTCTGTGGAAATGGAAGATCAAGAGCATTGCAAGGATAGAAACAAAATAGCAACCTACTTCATTGAATTTTTTTTTCCTGGTAAGGAAAAAAAATATAAACTCCTTAAATTTAGCCACAATACTTTTATTTTATAAGAAAATTCTCTGGTCATTAATTAGTTGTATTAGAATTATTATTTGGAAATGGGAACATTGGTTTACATTTTCTATATTTATTATTTAGTTAATTAAGTTAAAGAAATTGGGCTTCATAAAAATACTTGACAGAAAAAAGAGTAGCACAAAACTCATTTTTTTCAGTTGATTTCCTTATTATGTATTTAGCAAAATGGAAGTTATATCGGAGAAAATAACTTAAAAGTTTTATTTGTAATATTGTATCCTAATAACTTTAAGGGTCTATTTAACCCTAGAATGGACGGACTGAGTCTCTCAGGTGCTTTCAGTTATCCTATTTTCCTTAGAGTTCGCTGCTATTCCTGGTAGCTTTCGGTAATCGACTTTAGAAGACTTTAGTTCATAGGTTTGAGAGACCCAGCCCATCTGCTTTTGTAACTTGGGTAAAGTAAATTCTAAACTATTACTGGCAATCAACGTCAACTAGTACTTGAAGAAATCAAAAAACTATTATTAGAAAGTAATTTTGATTTTGAGTTTAATGTAATACAGTAAAACCTCGTTAAGTCATCACTCAGTTTAACTTTAAAGAGTTGAGCTAAGGAGTTGAACATTAAAGATTTTGGCGGCAGCAATGGTTGGCTGGAACGTTTCAAAGACAGACATTGCCTTTCTTTTAAAACGTTTAAAATGTGGTAACTATAAAAAGTGTTCTCTTTTATCATCATGTCTCCTACTAGATCTTGAGGAATGCCTATCCCGTCTATGGTATGAATGTCTGTCACGACTGGAATCTGAGCGATACCCCGACCTGCGGCTACGATCATTACTGCTTCCTCGTAGCCGAGACGGGCATTCATACCATAGATGGGATAGGCATTCCTCAAGATCTAGTAGGAGACATGATGATAAAAGAGAAGATGAAGACGCTGATTTATCAGAACTATAAAAAGTGTTGTTTTTTTATTTTCCACTCATTCATTTGCATATATTGATTTCTGAAAATACTGTATTTCAGTATTTTTTTTTTTTCAAAAATGCCCACTTTGCTAAGTTGTCTACAATGTTTGGTCCCTTGAGTGACGACTTGAATTTGTCTTTAGACTATTGATTTTCAGTTTATCTGTTGGCTTCTGTTACCATTTTAATATTGGATGAGAAAGATACAAAACATTTTTGGTCATTTCACTATAATTTCATAATATGTTGTTTTTAGTTCGTTTAAATGATATAAAACTCGTTGGGTCTGAGAGAGACCATCCGTTTATGCTATTTTTATTGCCCATCCGTTCTAGGGTAAAGGTGATTCCCTAGGTCATATAAAATTATCATGAAAATAAAACCCAGTGTATGCTTTAAGTAAATCCATACCTATAAGATATCAAGCAACTTGGCATGGATATTTAGAATACTTTGAGGATATGTACCTCTGATTATTTCTTTAAACTGTTTTCATTGGAAAGCTATTTTTCCCCATCTGCCCCCCCCCCCCCATGAAGTTTTTTTTTTTTTAATTGAGGAAACAAGAAGAAATCACAATTGTGCCATATCTGGGCTGTAGGAAGGAGGAGGAACACACTTCACATTGATTTTGGTGAGATTCTCCATTTGCAGTGTGTGGCCACGCCTTGCCCTGACAAATGGTTGTGATTGTTGTTCAAAATCGGCCTCTCTGACATAAAATCCTATAAACACAGCTGCTATACTTGGCAAAAATATCCAATTCTATCATGTAGTCCAGTAACCTTGTCGCCTAAACGGGGGGTACCGTGCGTCAGATCGGGTAGTTCTGAAATTTTGCTGAGTTGTTTAGGATGTTATCACAATCCAAGTTTTCGACCTCGAGCGTCGAACGCAACCTTTGCAAAAATCCAAAAAAAACCGTGAAATTTTCGACCCTTCTTCAGGATTTGGCGATTTTAACCCTGAAGGACTATTGTTGTGATAGTATGTTTTTAAAGGAGACAAAATTTGCTAGTTTGAGACCAGAACCATGTATATGAACCGAATAGTTTCCGAAATATGTTTCAAAATTTAGTGCGCAAAACTCACTAAATTTTGAAACGTTGTATTTCGGAAACTATTCGGTAATTGATAGCAATAATGTGATTATCTGTGGGAATTTCGACCTTGTAGGCCGATGTTCCTCAGAAAAGCAATCAAATATGTGATAAAATAACATAAAGGAAATGAAATAATGATCCTTAAAACCTAATGTCCGCAATTGACAGTGATAATAATAAAAAACAGAAGACAAGTAAGAACATTTTGCTTTCTTGGAAGGGCCCAGTTGTTCATCGCCGGTTTCTCGACTGGGAATGTCTGCAGTTAAAACATCGATGTCTTCCCAAAATACAGTCTCCAGCATTTCGAAATCTGAAAAAAAAAAAAAAAAAAAAAAGATTTCTAAACTATATTGTTGGGAAAAATAGAAGGCTCTAGACGAAGAGGAAGACCAGGTGGCTTGACACTATTACAACTAAGACAGAAATGACCTTGTCCGATTTTGTGAACTTGCACGTAATCGATCTTCCTATAGATCGTTCATCCATCAGGTCGCCAAGGCTCGGAATCGAGTGAAAGGCCGTGATTGATTGATTGATAATTGAAGAGAAAATGATGAAAGAGATGTTTATAAAAAACGTGTTTGTATTAAAGTAAGTGTATATAAGAATGAATTGTATCTGATGGTGGGTGCGGAAGGAGTGAAATCAAGCCGAGGCTCTTGTAAGAGGTAATCTTGCGATATTGAAGCTCGTTTTTGCCCCCGCCCTCGCAAATAGGTTCTAATGCAGATCTTTAAGGATCTGGATGTCGGGGTTGCCACTGTACACAGCAACTATTTTCCGCTCCCCTGCTACTGCTATACCAGCAGGTGTAGCTGTGGTGTCGATAAACATGGCAGCTTAACAAGAGAATTTCGAATCAAACGACAAAAACAAAATTCGTTTCATCGACCTGCTGAAAACGAAAATGGAAAACCATAACATTCGAGTACTTCAGGCAGAGGAAGATGCTGACAGGCTCATCATCACTACAGCTGTCACTCTTGCCTCTTCATATGATGTAGTGTTAATCGCTTGTGAGGACATCGACTTGTTGATATATTCTCACTGGGATCTCACACCAATGTGAGATATGTTTCAAGAAATATGGAAGAAACAAAGCTACAGATGTCATCTATTCCAGCATCACCTCATCAAAGTACACATTAAAACGGAAGCGATAGCAGCAGCAGGGGAGCGGAAAATAGTGCTCTGTACGGCGTCAACCCCGACATCCAGAGCCTTAAAGATCTGCATTAGAACCTATTTGCGAGGGCAGGGGCAAAAACAAGTTTCAATATCGCAAGATTACCTCCTACAAGAGCCTCGGCTCGATTTCACTCCTTCCGCACCCACCATCAGGTGCAATTCGTTCTTATATACACGTACACACTTACTTTAATATATACACGTTTTTTATAAGCATCTCTTTCATCATTTTCTCTTCAACTATACATGTCCAATTCTGTTACAGGTGCAGAAATGGCTGGGAGCCAAACTGAACCCTCTCGACTGCGGGTGGATATCACCTCACAAGGCCTCAGCCCCAAACTGATGATCAGCGATGCAGCTCAACAACACCTCTTGTGGATGATTTCGTGCGGCTGTACGAGGGATTGTGGGAACGCATGCATCTGTAGGAAGGCAGGGCTGAAGTGTTCTTTCGTCTGCAGCCACTGCAGCGGGGCCTCCTGCGACTATGTGCCGGACATCGCACTTGATGTTGTTTAGCACTCCCCAGAAAGCGACGATTTGTCAGATTTCGAAATACTGGAGAATGTATTTTGGGAAGACATCGATGTTTCAACTGCAGACGTTCCCAGTGGAGAAACCGCCGATATGCAACCGGGCCCTTCCAAGAAAGCAAAATGTTCTTACTTATCTTCTGTTTTTTATTATCAGTGTCAATTGCAGACATTAGGTTTTAAGGATCATTATTTCATATCCTTTGTGTTATTTTATCACATATTTGATTGCTTTGCTGGGGAACATCAGCCTACAAGGTTGAAATTCCCACAGAACATCACATTATTGCTAACAATTGCCGAGTTCGCAAAACTTACTAAATTTTGAAACATTGTATTTCGAAAACTATTAGGTTCATATATGTGGTTCTGGTCTCAAACTGTAGGAAATTTTGTGTCCTTTAAAACCGTACTAAGTCATTGTTATCACAACAATAGTCCTTCAGGGTTAAAATCGTCAAAACCTGAGGAAGGGTCGAAAATTTCGTGGTTTTTTGGATTGTTGCCAAGGTTGCGATAGGCGCTCGAGGTTGAAAACTTGGATCTTACATTGGGATAACATCATACACAACTCAGCAAAATTTCAGAACTGCACGGTCTGATGTACATAGTTACTGGACTAATGGAACGCCATAATTTAAATTTTTGCAAAGGATCATATCTGAAACTGACCTAAACATGTCGGCGATGATGAACAACATTTCATATTTCCTTTAACAGTATTGAGTTTTTATCATATGATGCGAATACACTAAGATTTATTAATATCTGCTGTGACATGGAATATCATTCTCATTTGTCCATACTTGTCCTATTTTAAAAATAGGTTATCTATAATTGTAGAGTATATTCAGAGTCCCTTGAGGTGTTTAATTTCAATGATATATAAGGATCTGCAACTTGTTGAGGCAATGTCACCTTCTCCAAATGTGATGAATAGATCCCTGTAGTATGCCTTGGAAATGCCATCCATCAAAGGAAGTTCAAACTATGTGATTTAAATACTTCCTATCTAATCTGTAGGCGAATTGCAGTATAACAATCTACAGAGATTTGGCATCATTATCAAGTCGACATCTATAGTTTAACAATCTTGCACCCAAGTCCCACATTGCTAGCTTTCATTTGACTGTGCTGTCTTTTCTTGTACCTTCACCTGCATCTATTTTACCTACTGGATTCAACTTTTCAATAACTCCTGTAAAGTCTTGGTCGTGTCCATTTTCTTGTATCTAATGTACAGATGTATGCCAAGGAATTTAGAATAGGGAATGGTTATGATAGTCCTAGTTGTTCAATCAAAATCAAAATTTTAAGTACAGTAGACTCCCGATTATCCGTGGAGTTGGGTGGCTCGGCAATCACAGATAAGCGAATTCTGCGAATAATCCGAAATAGGACGAAAAAGAACGAAAATCAACACAAAAATGCTTTTAACATGTTTTATTTACATTAAAGTTGTAGTACTTTACATTGTAAACAATTACTTTATTTTAATTTACTTTAATTTCTTTCTTTTTAACAAAAAAAATCGGTTAATTGTCTTTGTTTTTTTGTGTCGAAACACGAAAACCCCTACTTGGACGTTGCTAAATCTGCCTCTTTTATTGTTTACCTTATTCTAGTTTTAAAAATTTTTTGTTAATTCCGTAATTTATTGTACAGTAAAAAAAAATAAAAACCGGAGAGGTCCCGCGAATAATTGGGAGTTTACTGTAATTATAAATCTTACCTAATGCCTAATAATTCCACAACTACAGAAGGCACAAAGGAACCAAAATGATTCCGCACCTCGAGTTGTCACTGGGGAGAGTCTGGGACGGCTGTTTCATCCTCTTTAGGACTCAGGCTCAGAAGGTGCGAACATAAAAGAATCCCACTCTCTCTCCCAGAAGCGGAATTCCAAAAAAGCAAATCACAACCAAAGATACACAATAACGGAAAAAATATCAAATACTTGACCTGCATTCCGCAAGGCTCAAAAGAAATTGGTCTAAAGCTTAAACAGTTTTTCAACTAGCCAGTTTAAGTAATAAATTTTATGTGCCTAATAATTGAACGAAATGGAAGGCACAAAGACAAATCTTTTTGGTTCCTTCGATAGCTTCCATTTTGCAAACTAAAAAGTTGTCTCCTTTTTTTTTTTTTTTGGATGGGATGTGTAGAACAAATGAAACAACTTTCCAACCCCCAAAAGTTCCCAAAAGCTGGATTTCTTCCCTTTTCAAACGCATTGGATGGGGCTACAATGAGGGCTGTGGAAGTGAAGTTTTAGTGGAGTTGAAGTTGCACTTGACTATATTTCTCGAGTCAGTTGATTTTTTTATTTCCTGACTCCACAGCCTTGGTAACAATCCCTCCCCTTTAAGGTATAACAATGTCATTTAGACATTTTCACCTAGGCTATTTGAAAGGATGATATGTATCATATTAACAACACTAACAGCTCCACATTGATTTCAGTTGTTTTATTTTTTCATGCCTTTCATCTATTGGAATTGGAATTGACTGAATGACATCGAATGTATACTTATATGTCAGTTTGAAGGAATTGATTTGCTTCTCCATCAATTCTATTAAGCTGAGCATCTTCACTGAGGAGGAAGAGGAGTTAGTTTTATTTGCTTCTCTCAGTATCACTTTGGAAGATGTTGCAGTTCTTCTATGATAGGTTTGTTATTTATCAAATACTATCCTTCTCTCTCCGTTTTGTTGGTTGATGACTCCAGTCTGATTAACTAACAGCAGATATTGAAGATAATCTAGTTTTACTGATATCCTTTTGATTACTTAATAATCCATTCATTTCACTTGGTTGTGCTTTAAACTATTTCCTTATTCTTCACTTGGGAGGGCAGCAACCATTTGTGGTTCTTTAAAGAATCACTATTTTTCATATTTGTCTTCCTCTGTGGAAATTTGAATTAGCAAATTCGGCCAAATTCACCAAACGATGTAACCTGAATAAAAACATCATTGAAAATGTTAAGTTCTTGTAACTAGTTCTCAAGCTACTGTTCCTCAAACATCTGATTGTTACCCCATCACATCTTATCCTTGGTGAAACTCTACTTATATCTCGGTATAGAAAGTTTAGCAAAGGACATGGACTACAGTTCGGTCCAAAAAAGTATATCCAGTAAGCGTTTTGACTCAATTTTAGCTTATATTAAGTTCTGTAACGCTCTATCTGTGTGGTGTAGTAGCGCACACGACCTAAAAGGGTTGATAGTTATAAGTGCAGTAAAATCGTTTATTTCTAAAAAGCAGCTGGACCCGGATACCTCAGAGGAATAACTTTAATTAAAGAGAAGGATTATATAAGAAAAAAGGGTCGGCGATTCCCTGTGAAGCGACAAAGGAGGGGCTTGTTTTCATAAACAGAGGCGTAGGTCAGTGGTGTCCCCCTGTCTGGTTCAGCCAGGGGGATGATGTCAGAGGGTTGATGCCGAAGCGGGACTCGCTTTGCCTGGAGCAGGGGTCTTCTCCCAACACTTGCCGGTGCAATTAACAAGGGAAAAAAGGAACTTGCCAAAGAATGCATAAATATAAATCAGGGAAAATAGGATAACTAGTTTAGGAAGTGATATGATACATTTAATAAAGAATATATATATTTACAGATAGGTTAGCATAAAAGGGAATGATTATAAAGGAATATACATGGATTACATACATTACCCCGGCATTTTCGTAAAATCGAAGTTGATATATATATATATATATATATATATATATATATATATATATATATA
>JAFIDM010066136.1:0-11229 GCA_023159025.1 Thereuonema tuberculata
GCTAGCGCCCGGGAGCGAAGAAGCCCCCGACCTACTCCTCCGGCCTCTGATCAACGACTCTCTAGTCTTTCTAACGGTTATTCTTATTAGCGTTTCCCGCCAAAAACCTTAGAATAATTAACGCCAACCAATTAAATACTCAAAAAGCGCATCACATGAAGTTAAGCTTAGCGCTGTTCTGTCAGACGCCCGCCTCCCCGGGAGTGAATCAACAAATCTACTCGTCGATCCAGCTGTTGCCAATCAGACCCAATTACAAACAAATTATACAAAAATACCAGTAAAATCCACAATTCTAAAATTGCTCACATAAACCTTGGGTTAATATGAAATAGTAAATACATTACTACAGTATGATATAAAAATAAAACACCTACTAATGAAAAATGTTGACCAAAACCAACAATGTAATATAAATCACCCATTACTAATGATTTCTTCCAAAAAATTAAAATATTATATTACAAAACATATAACGCACATTTTGCACCGTTACAATAATCAAAAAAAATAGTTTTTATTGTTTTTAGAATTAAACAAAAGAATTAAAGACAAAAGTGTTTAAATTAAATTTCCCTAATTACGTTTCTGTGTCATTTGATTATTAGGTCCAGGTTTTTAGAGTTTAAACAACACAACAAAAGTTGCTTCATTATACGAAATATTGATAGTATTAGTATGTAAATAAAATGTTTTCAGTAATAATCAACTTATATAATTTGCTAATTTCGTCTGTCTGTCTGTCTGTCTGTCTGTCTGTAACTCGATATAATTCAGCTATTAAGATAGATCGAAGGTTCTCACTGGTACTATTGAATCAAAAGTACTCAAATTGGATGAAATATTAGTTCATTTTGTTCCATGTTGTTTCCATGAACTTTAACTGAAATTCTAACAAAACATACCTTCAAAACCAAATAATTTTGTTACCACTGCACCTATTTTAATGAAATTTGGGATACTTACGCAGTTTTTTACGCTGATTTTGAAACTTAAAACCATTTTTGCCGTAGAAGTATCGTTCACAAGTTAGCGCAGTATTTAGATTATATAAAGGTGAGTTTTAAATACCTTTCGGCGTTATGAGTCAAAAATAATAATTATTCATTAGATAATTTAAACTTTAGATATGATTGGTATTTTGTTTTTCTTTTTGGATGTAAAATGATCCTTTAGATTAAACTCTCAGAACCTAGATTACAGGTGCATAGGTAAGAAGTACACTTAAATAGGTCTGATAAACATTAAAAAAAAAAAAATCAAATCAAATCATCACTCGAATCAAATATATATATATATATATATATATGAATTGGCTAAGTTCGTGATTTTTTAGTGATTTTTTATTGTTGTTTTTTGCTTTTTGAGGCGCCACTGCGATCCCGATGATTATTCACAATAGACTTTGTACCGAGACCTCGCTATTTACTGGTGATTGCTCCTAGCTGATGATCGCCAAAGTGAATGAAACGGCTGTTCTAGGATGGCTTATGTTGAAGTTAAATCTTTGTTTTGTAATTTTGAGATCCATTTTATCGATTCATCAATAGCTTTTTAATTCTGCTTGAAAGATAGTAGAAAATAAAGGAAAAGGGAATCTTATAGTTTGCTTCACAGAATTTTGTTCATAATTTTTGTTTATGCAAACACTTGCTCCAACATCTTCTATAGATTTTGAACCATGAATAAAATGCTGATATCAGATACATTAAATTCTAGCTCTGAGGAATCCAATGTGATATTAAATGGCTATATTGCTGAAGGGTGTGTGTCGTATGTAGGCTTTGTCACTTGAATAGATATATTTATGCCTGTACTCCACAGTAGGGATTTATGTGATGAATTAATTTTACCTGGTTTTAAATTAAAATCTAACTCATTGTTTTGTATAGAAAGAGGTAAAGGTAGTAGTTTGAACAGAACCAGCAAAGCCTCAGTTGAGACTGTTTTACAAGCGCAATACAGACTGTGTGATCTAGCGTCATCTTTCTAGTAAAACAGGCTAATGAAATTTTAAATTCAAAATGAATTCAAATAGCGAAACATTTAATTATAATGCGAGTCTATATCTGTATATTTTTGCTTTCTTCTGTATTTCACTTAATTTCTGATGTTTATATTTGTCAAAAGAAGACAAACTCTGTCTTTGTAGAATATTTTGTCTGGATCTTTCACTTTTTCTGGCGGAACTCGGTTTTCGAAATAAGACAACTTGTTGCCGAATCGATGCGAAAAATTTTGATTATCTAAAACATCATTAACAATGTTTGATATTATAATACTTGTTTAAATTAACATAAATTCAAGAGAACCAAAACTGTTATCAATTTATAGGTTTTAATAAGATTTATAAAGTACGATAAAACAAAAAAGATGGTGGTTTATTGGTTTACTATGAAAAAATATTGCTTTATACTGTGTTATAAAAGAAATGAATATTGATACAATTACCCTTGAAAATTAAACATGCACTGTAAGTAATAATACAAATGATTTGAAATAACTTTATTAGCTATTTTCAAACCATCTAATAATAATAAAAAAGATTTCTTAACTAAATTGCAAAATATTTTAAACTATCGTCGTCCTATTGTGAAAACCACGTAAGTCAAAAAACTCAAATTTCACAGTAGGCATCAAAAACTATTTCTTTATGTTACTTTCTAAGTAATGGTATTTAGTAGGTTTGAACATAAAACAACTGGTGTTTCATAAAATTAGAATAATTCCCCAAAATTAACTGATTTACAAAGTTTTCACTCTTAGTAAGTATGTGATATCCGAGGTTTTCAATGTAAATGTTGATTTACGTGGTTTCCTTTTTCGCCACTAGAGCGCTTAACGGCCGTTCCCAATTCCTTTCGATAATCGAATCAGAAAGGCATCTATTTACTCATGTGCTGCTCTTGTTTCTCATTTTCTTTTATCTTATTTGTAACTTATGCAAAAAATTATGCAATGCTTATAGTGGAAGATATAACCACAGCTTCATATAAAATTAATGAAGAGAAACCTGCCCGAAATATGAAAGAACTCATAGAAAAACTTATCAAATATAACATTACGAATCCTAATAAAATTTTCGGAATTTTCTGCCTTTTAATGAGACGCCTTTTAAGAATGGATCGTATATTCCATTTGATATTAATGCTGAGTTGAAATAACAAAGAAAATGATGATATACTAAAGGCTATTTAGTACTAAACATTGAATAGTTTGTTTTCTGAGTTTTACTATGCTTTTGTTGATTTCGAAATATTTCTATTCTTTTTTCGGCTTATTTACAGAGATTAGCAAGAGAAGCCTTTTATCCCGCTCTGTCTGTCCGTCCGTCGCGAGAAATTCATATCTCAGGAATGACATATGAGACATGACCTCGTCAAAAAGGTCTTTCCAAGACTAGCTCATAGCCAATGAGAACTCGTTTCTAGCATCTGTGCTTCTCAAGTTATAGGTCTTCTTCCGAATATTGCCATTTAGACAGAGAACATTATAATAATGTCTCTCCCGTCAAATAAAATGTTATGCAGGCCAAGGATACCAATTGTAGTGTTGAAAGTATAGGTTCCGGGTAATTTACTAACATTTTTCAAATTTATCTAATTTAATTTTCTGATCACAATTTATACATTCGAGAATAACTCCTAAAAGCTTAATCAAGTCCAATTATCTCTGAAGCCTTCTCGGAGTTTCTAAAACGTTTGTTGGCAGAGTTGCCGTCATTTTATATTTCGACCTTGCTGCTTAGGCATGTCATTTGAAAGCCTAACTCACGTCTGAACCTCTGCTGAGCTTCTTTTTTCTTCCGAGAAGTCTTTTCTTTATTATCAGAACCCTTTGCTTGCCATGTTTCAATTTCTAGCCAGTACGAAATGTGGAGAATGCATTCGAATAACCTGATCAATGAGTGAAGAGGTGATATTCCAAATGGAAAAGAGTTCTGTTTTCACTTGTTTTCTTGAGATGACGTTTAAATTATTCATTTCATTGGGTTCTGCCCCGCACAGATAATCTGTCTGGGCAGAGAAAATGATGATACTGCACTACAAACTTTGCTGTTCACAATGAAAAATATCAAAGTAAGTGTTATTTCCAAATCGTCCAGTGTGATTTTGGTGGGCATGGGGTAAGTGTGTTTATTGATGTTTTATTTTATCAACTTCTGTAGTAACTAAATCGACCTATTCTTTGGCGAACAGGAATTTGATACAGCGACAGAACCTAGTAGAAGATATAACAGGGTTTTCCAAAAGACGAATTTGAATTCATCTACACCACAATAAATTTATGAGGGAACCAGAGAAATGCTAAATATGCTTTCATCACTGCATTGTTCATTAGAAGACTTCAGTTTGTACCTATTCTGCTCTGATCCATCATACCTCCATTTTATGATCATGTTGCAAGCAGAAGTTTTACGGACACGCAATTTCTCGCTGATCTCTTTCATTTGACATACTGTTAGTGACTAAAAACCCTGAATCCAATTGAACATTTTTTTAAGGTGCCTAACAGCTTTTGACATAAAGCTTGGGTCATTTTCGTGACTTTCAAATAAAGAATATCAAATAATAAAAATTTAAATTGTATATTTTTAAGTATTAGAAGTTTAAGGAAAACTTTTGATCATCTAAAACTGGAAATACAAAACATCATTAGGAATATTGATATTGTAATACTTGTTGAAATTACAGTCGGACCTCTATTTAACGAAGTCGCTATATCCCGAAAAAAACTTCATTATATAGAAAATTCGTTAAATAGAGAATCACCTTTTAAAGTTACATTAAACTACATAAAACAGATTTAAAATACATAAACAATAGATATTATTAAAAAAAGTAATAATTTTAATGACATAAAGCATACATTATCACATGCGTACTTAAATTTCACTAATAAAATCTGTTAATTTTGTCTGAGTTTTTTTTTGTTTCTTTTGAAAAAGTGTTTTCGCTCATAGTATGCTCGCATCTTTGCAATGCACTAAAAATCCCTTCAGTATTTTCTTCAAATTGTAATCCGCGTCGGATTGTTTCAAATGATTTTAGCATTTCATGATACGAAGGTTGTTTTTTTGATTTCTTCATCATGATCATTTCCATTTTCATCATCTTCATCGTAATTCATAGCTTATTGTTTTTATTTTTCACACTGTCCAAAATATCCGATTCAGTTAGTGTTTCCGAGGTCTCAACTTCAAAATCAAGTGAAAGATAATCATCAATCAGCACATCATCGTTAATTTCTTCTTTTTCCCTCAGCTGTATTCAAATTTCTTTCATTTCCTCTAAGGGAATGTTAAAAATAAAAACATTTCAAAGAGAAAAAAAAAATAGATACCACGAAAAAGTTCGTGCACTTCGTTATTTGGAGTTATTTTACGAAGAAATTAGGAAAATGTTCTTGGTTCCAAAGAAAAGTTCGCAAAATAGAGAAATTCGCAAAACAGAGGTTCGACTATAATATAAATTCAGGAGAACCAGAACTCTTATCAACTTTTATGTTTTAATATGATTTATAAAAAACAAAAAAGGTGGTTGTTTATTGGTTTAGTATGAAAAAACGAATATTATAAAAGAAATAAATATTGATACACTTACCCATGAAAATTTAACATGCACTGTAAGTAATAATACATATGATTCTCAAATAACTTTATTAGACATCTACAGACCATCTAAAACTATTAAAAAAGATTTCTTAATAGACTTACAAACTATTTTAGAATATCTTATATCTAACTTATGCAAAAAATTATGCCATGCATAATTATATGAAAAGTTTTAAGATTTGAAAAATCACCGAAAACAGGAAGTGACCGTTACAACACTAGCGCGCATAGCGGTGAAATGTGAAAATATTTATTTTCAGTTTCAATATTACAAATGATCAATTTAGGTTTGTATTATTTTAAAGATATGTTTAACATTTTAATACATTTATTAAACATTGCTGTAACATCTTTGAATACAGTATAAGTTTTACAATAATACTTCATCAGAAATCATTCAAAACAAGGAGCAATTTCACACCAACCTCATTTGATTACAGACAATTTTTGCGAATTTAATAAATTGTAAACATGATTTAAATATAATTAAACATAACTTTTTAGCGACCCATTTGGGAGCTATTGTGATTAAAATGGACAGCTATTGCGCCAGTCCTGTCTCCCAACAACTCATGAACTGAGACTCTTTTCGTTTTCTTTTGATCTTAAGATCACAGACGAAATTGTTCAGATTTTCAAGAAAAGAAAAACAAATTTAACAAGTTGACCTTTGGGGGAAAAGATATGAGCGAATAAACTCACAAGTCATCCCTGAAATAGTATTTTATTTTCCCTTCTCATGATTTTTATTTTGAAAATTAGAAAGATGCAAGAAAAATCTACTAAAATAAATAAGAAAAATAAAGATATAAAATAAAATAAAATAAAATAAAATAAACATTCAAAGTGATTTCACTGGGATGCGCACTTATCTGTCAACCATGGGATGTATATTTCTACAGACAAATCAAAGATTTCATTAAACGTCTGCAAAATTACACATTGGAAATAGAATGAAAACGAGAATAATTCCATTCCGCAAAAATTGTCTGTAATAAATGAGGTTCTTGTGAAATTACTTTACGTTTTGAATGTTTTCTGATGAAGTATTATTGTAAAACATGTACTATATGTTAAAAGTGTTGCAGGAATGTTTAATAAATGTATTAAAATAGTAAACATTTCGATATATAATTTATGTTTATCTGTTTTTGACAGCATAATATTTCTCCAAGTGAGTTTTTTATTGTTGTTTTTGCTTTTGAGGCTCCACTGCGATTCCGAGAAATATAAAGTTTTTGAAGAAAAGCCAACTTTTCTCATTTTTTTTTCTCCAACATTTATACGAATGCCTCCTCCTGGTTCATCAACTCAGTCAGTCTGTCTTGTCTATGGCTGTGTGTGTGTGTTCCTGCTAATATATATACATTATGTAAAGCCGGACAGTGATGTGGAATTTGAAAAATGTCAATACAAAAACCATATCACTGTTTCTGTGAAGATACGGCCAATTTATCCTCACGTCATCAACGGCGTAAGCGGAAAAGTTAGAAAAATTAGAAATATAGGCAACATAAGTTAATTTTGTTTTTATATTCTACACTTTCTAAATTTTCTAAATTGCAAAAGATTGTTGAAATATTTGCTTTGCAAAACTCTAAAGAGTGGCTTTGAGTTTTGCCCTTTCGATATGTATGCCTAATTTTGAAGTTTATATAATAATGATTCTTATTAAGATATTTATTTATTTATTTATTTATTTATTTACTACTTATTTTATACTTTAACTCAATATTGTGGACTTTTTATTCCTGAATTTTATTCTTAATTTTAATTTTAATTTATATTCATTTAAATCTGTAAATATGTTTTAGTACTTATTAATTTTTAAGTGATGAAGATCTGACCTAATTATAACTTTATTACTTAACTATTGATTTGGTAAATTTTGGATTGTTAGATTTTAATTGTAGAGTTTAAATACCAATAATACTACAATTTTTATTACTATCTAAAAATAAATAAAAAAAAAGGAAATAAAGAAAGATATTTATAAAAAGCATTAAAAGGCCAACACACAGGGTAATTTAAAAAAATATACAAATTAAATAAAAATTAGAACTATGTTTAGGTCCGAACCAGCGGGCCCTTTACAAGTGAAATAACGTGAAAAGAGAGGAGAATATATGGAAACCTAGAATCAAGCATGACGTCATAATCTCCCATCAGCAAGTGAACATGCAAAGTGGGCAAAACAACTGTCTGGAATGAGACCTCCGTAAATCTGAAGACAAAGAAAAAAAAATATATATTTTTACCAAAAAAATTTCGTTTCGGGCCGAAACGTAGTTCTAATTTTTATTTAATTTGTATATTTTTTTAAATTACCTTGTGTGTTGGCCTTTTAATGCTTTTTTTTAAACTCCTAACTACACACGTAAAACAATGCTTAAAAAAAGATATAAAAAACAAAAGAAATAAAAAGAATATAATAGGATAAAGAGAGCAAGATCTTAGAATATTGTGTTTTTCTAATTTTTCTGCTTATGCCACTGATGACGTGAAGAAGGATTAGCCGTATCTCCACAGAAACAGAGATATGATCTTTGTATTGGCATTTTTCAAATTCCACGTCACTGTCTGGCTTTATATGATTACTAATATAAGTTAATTTTATTGTAGAACAAACAGACAGACAAAGTAACTTTATGAGCATCATGTATCTTTCTAGGAATTGGAATAGAAATGCTTATGCAGCAGAACCTCATTATAACGGACCCTATTATAACGGACGTTGCTTATAACGGATAGTTTTAAAAAAGATTGGCATCCTACAATTAAGGTGAGCGAAGTGAAAGACCATTGAAATTTTGTAATTCAGTATGTAGAACAATCGGCAAATGAAAATGTGTTTCCATATTATGAAAACTTACGGCACTTCCGTCAGTTATTAACAGAAGAAATAAGCAGCAAACAAACCCAGCAAAAAATAAATTATTTTTTCAAACCAATGAATGTAAGCAATCAACATGAACCAGGACCTTCTTGTTCTAAGAATTAATGCAGTGTATACGTACACATCTTTTTCAATTCAACCTACTATGTTGAATGCTGTTTTTTATTGATATATAATAAACACTTTTTATAGCTAACTATTGTACTTCATTGATGTACACCCTGCTGCATTAACCCCTATAAGAATTATTTGTTATAAACCGGACTTTCATTAAAACGAACAACCTTCAGCCCCTATTAGTCCGTTATAATGAGGTTCTGCTGTATTTCAAAAAAGGAAAAAATTATTTACGATTTTTTAACAGATGTAGGATGCTTTCAAGGTTATTCATAATTGAAGGTTGGCTCCGCAGCCAAAACGGTTTCTATTGGCCAACGCAATGACGTCATCTGGATGCAAGATTGGATTGCAGAGCACTCTGAATTTTAGTGTAATACTCAATAACTATTTCTAACTCAAATTAAAAGTTTTGAAGTATTTAAATTTTCTCCCGATTTAAATATTATGTTTTGTCAATCACTTACGATAATTTAGAAAATAACTGGAAAAAATATTAACATAAAATGAATTTTAATTTTCTTTTCATCTCTAACGGTAACACAAATTTACTTTCCTTAAAAAATATCTTTCTAAATTTTCATATATACTCATGGACAAAAAAATTAGCGCACCAAGAAATAATTGCGGGATCGTAACGAAACTTGCAATGAAGGTACATGTCGGGGAGATATGCAAATGATTAGAAATGCAGCGTGATTGCGCATTACGTATAGCCGGTAGAGGGCGTTGAACATCGTAGTCTGTGGAGTATAAAACAGGTAACCAAAGCTTGTTTGAGTGTGCTGAATCATTTACAAAGGAAGAGCTGAGGTAGACATGCCATTACGCCGTGTTCGAAGACAGTATACGCAGTTGTCGCAGTTTGAGAGAGGGAGAATCGTCGGGATGATGGAAGCTGGGTGGTCAGCTAGGCGAGTAGCTCGTCAATTAGGCCGCTCTGATTGTGTTGTGAGGAGGTTTTGGGACCAGTGCACCCGAGAGATGTCATGTACACGAAGACCAGGCTCAGGACGCCCTCGACAGACCACTAGTCGAGAAGACCGCCACATAGTCAGAAATGCACGCGTACAGCCAACTGCTTCATCGGCCGCCATCCAGGCACAGGTAGCACCTTCAATAGGAGCCGCTGTGTCTTCTCGAACCATACGAAGGCGCCTGGCTGAAGGACAGTTGGTATCGCGGCGCCCATTACGTGTGCTGCCCTTGACGCCCACCCATCGACGCCTCCGTTTGGAGTTTTGCCGCGCACGAGGAAACTGGACTGCAGCGGAATGGAACCAGGTCGTCTTTAGCGACGAATCCAGATTCAATCTCGGTAGTGATGACAATCGTGTTCGTGTGTGGAGAGCCCGTGGTTAACGCTTCAATCCTGCCTTTGCTGTACAGCGACACACCGCTCCCACAGCTGGTGTGATGGTATGGGGTGCCATTGCCTACAATACACAGTCACCCCTAGTATTGTTCCGTGGCACCATGACAGCCCAGCGGTATGTTCATGAAATCCTGCAACCACATGTGTTGCCACTCATGCAACGGCTCCCAGGAGCCATTTTTCAACAAGACAATGCTCGGCCTCACGGCAAGGATGTCACAAGACTGTCTCCGCACTGTTACTACCCTTCCTTGGCCTGCCCGATCCCCAGATTTGTCTCCAATTGAGCATATCTGGGATCATTCGGGACGACGAGTTGGGCATCCCACGAGTTTGAACGAACTAGAGGTAAGATTACAGCAAATATGGAATGAAATGTCTCAAGACATCATACAGAACTTGTATGACTCAATGCCCGATCGTATCGCATCGTGCATTCGCGCTAGAGGGGGTCCAACGGAGTATTAACTCCTCCGTTCTTTTGCCTTTTTCTCTGAAATAAATTATCCTTTTTCTTTGATTTTCTTATCATTTACTTATATCAAAGTAGTCATTAAGTATGTAAATTTTCGTTTCATTTTGACGACTCCTTCTTGGTGCGCTAATTTTTTTTGTCCATGAGTGTATTTTAAAGAAAAACATTTCATTGACAAAATATTGTATTTAATTATCTAAATTATCCTTCAATGAAAATGAAGGGATTATTCATTCAAAAATCAACTAAATGAAACTGTGGAAAATAACCAGGTTCTAAGCCCTACACTTTTTTTCTTTTTTTAACATTGACATAAATTAAAATGTGTATAAAAGATCGGAGAAGAACTCATAGAATAAAATCTTTAAATGTTCAAAGACAGAATATCATTATATTATTTAACCAATTATTAAATATTAGAAAATAACAATTTTTTTATATGGTTAAATGAACTTAAAATTATGTTAAACATATTTACAAAAAACAAATTAATTTATGCATATTTTTAACAAAATTTTAATGTTTGTTTGTTCCTTTCACTATTTAAATCAGCAATTTATTATGACACAGGAAAAACATCACTTCTTCCTACAAAATAACAAAAAAGAAAAACAAAACCAAAAACAAAAAAACTCACGAATTTCATCAACGTTTTCCTTAGCTTCCGCGTAGTCTGCGCCAAACATCAAGGGTAAATTCTGCTGCTGATTCCTAATACGGATGAAACAGCAGTTCATGATTCATGTTGATGT
>JAFIDM010066137.1:0-11229 GCA_023159025.1 Thereuonema tuberculata
ACTATATGAAATCTGATAACTTTTTAACAGTGAAAGCGTTATGAGCACCTTGGCAACGTATTTTACATGAAATGTTTTGGGTGAGATGAAATAGTTCCATGAAATGGCCAAGCCATACTTTTTGACCAAGATATAGGGTTTTTAGAGTTAGGGCTTGTAGAGTTAGGCCTCGTAGAGTTAGGGGCTTGGCTCTACATGAGATCTCATATCTTTTTAACAGTGAAAGCATTATGAGCATGTGAGTCTTGGCAACTTATTTTACACGAAGTGTTTTGGGTGGGATTTCATTTCTTTTTGTAGGATGAGATCTGATAACTTTTTAACAGTGAAAGCGTTATGAGCATGCGAGTCTTGGTAACCCCTTATTTTACATGAAATGTTTTGGGTGGGATTTCATTTCTTTTTGTAAGATGAGATCTGATAACTTTTTAACAGTGAAAGCGTTATGAGCAGGTGAGTCTTGGCAACCTATTTTACATGAAATGTTTTGGGTGGGATTATCTATTACAACTAAATTTAGTTTTAAGATTATTTAGAAAATGGATTTTTTTTCAATACCCTACTTTTCTGTTTTTCTATTGGTCAACTTGTATATACAAGCTGTTTGCACATTATTACACAGTATTATTTAGGCCGAAGCATTGAGGGTACGACGTATTTCAGATCTTAATAAAATCCAAAGTATAAAAGCTAGATAAATGAAACTTAGCGTATTTCATTAGTATGGTAACTGCAATCTTATCCTGAAAATTTGAGCTCTCTAGTATTATCCAGGCCGAAGCTATGAGGGTTCGATAATACATAACCAGACCCCCCCTTTATGAGGGGTTGGAATGTGAAAGTTACGGATTTCTTAATTTTGTTGTTGTTTTGTGTGCTAATCCTAACCTTCATACCAAATTTCAGCTTTCTAGGACTTCAGGAAGTACCCTAGAGGTTTTGATGATCATGAGTGAGTGAGTGACGGAATCGACGTATTTTAGTTATTAATAAAATCCAAAGTATAAATGCTAAATAAATGAAACTTAGCGTATTTCGTTAGTCTGGTAACTGCATCTTATCCTGAAAATTTCAGCTCTCTAGTATTATCCAGGCCGAAATTATAAGGGTTCGAAAATACGACGAAACACTTCCAGAAAAGGTACGTAGTGCCCTTCCTGCCTTCGGCTCGTCTTGGCAGGGGCACTGCCGTGCCCCCAGATGAGACATCAAAAACCAGAGGCATTTGTGTTTACTTATTAAAAAATATTATCAGAGAAGCAAATGACACGAAATGAAAGTTGTGTTAATATGCAAATGTGATGCAAAACGTTAATTTGCATGTTTGCCCACGAGCCTGGCGAAAGTGGCTGGCGCTGCTGGGTTATCTTCACTTTCCCGGCTCAGCATCAATTGGCAGAATCGTTGAGTGTCACCTGAAAATGCCCCTACTACGTGATTTACCCGATTTTTATTGGGTAAATAAACTCAAATTCCTCTTTTTTGGGGGTATATTGTATTCGTTTCGGAATATCCCTAAATTTTGTGAGCAGTATACTATCCGACAACAATCACTATTTTTCATGCTATCATAAAGCATCGATCCAGTGTTATATGACATTCAGTTCTTCAGTTCTTCAGTTCAACGATTTAGCCTAATTTTCAGGAATTCAAAAGAAATGTGGTTCTGAAGGAGGAGTGGACCATGATAATTGGTAATACTCTTATATACCTTGACATCATATATGAGGGTTTTTCGCATTCCCGATGAAGGCCACTCAGTATTTCAACTCTTCTTCAGATGTTGATCATTACATTCAGTTTGTTGCTTTGCTATTGTCAGAGTCTCAAATATTTGTTATCGTGTTCTGCTTCACCAAAACGATGACGAGCACACGATAAAACGGTAGGGGATGGATATCGGGCAGGTTTAGGAAGGATGAGTCCTTGAAGACATGTTTTTAATTGCGTGGGAGATGCTCCGATTAAAAATAAGTTTGTTTATATATTTCTTTAGAATCTAAAGAAGGGGGGAAAAACAGTCTGAGAAGAAGAACCAGAAAGAGTTTTTTTTTAAATAAAAATTAAAAAAAAAAATTAATAAGTAACTAGTCGGCTACCCGTCGCTTCGCTCCGGAAGCCTCGCTTCGCTCCGGAAGCCTCGCTTATGTAACGGAAAACAACTTTTTATTTATTAAAAAAAAACACATACACACAAATTACATCCAGTAAAATAAAATTAAAATTTTTTAAAAGCTTTTTTTTTTAATTTAGTTTTTGATGTCTATATTCTCTCAATCCACGACTGCTTTTAGAACCAGCATGTGCATCATATATCTATGATATATTTTTATTTTTTAAGGAGATTAGAATGTATTCCTCGTGGTCTAATGGCTAAGACGTCTAATTTCGGAGCATAAGGTTGCATGTTCGATTTACACAGCGAACTTGTAGAAATTATTTCTATTTTCGCAAATTACAACAATTGCGCCAGACAGACAGAGAAATAAAAGATTTTAGTAATACAGATACACTTTTCAGTGGTTTTTGAGTTAGAAATAGTGATGGTTTCTGAGTAACAAATAGTGATGTTTCAGTATTCTACCTAATAGAAATAGTGCATCTTTCTTTCTTGACTCTCTTTTTTTATTCCTATTGATACTTTTCAATGGTTTTTTGAGTTAGAAATAGTGATTTTTCAGCATATAGAAATAGTGCCTCTTTCTTTCTTGACTCTTTTTTTTATTCAAACATCTCCCGTGTACACGTGCTGATTTTTCAATATCACATGGAATTTGGTTAAGTAAGAATATTATATTTAAAATACTCTAACATTTCGGCAATTATAGTTCTAATTTTCATTTACGAATTAAAAATAAACAGACGGATCGAAAATAAATAAAAATCTTGAGATTCAAAAAAAAAAAAAGATTGAATACATTCCTTATTGATGGAGGAAAGGGGAAGGACATATAAGTCAAAAAACAATATAATGTGCGTAGTAGTCATCTTGGCCTAATGGATAAGACATCTGACTTCGGATCAGAAGGTAGTATGTTCGATTCCTGTCGCAGACGTTTCATTGTAAAAATTATTTCTATTTTCCATTCGCTCAGAAAATTGCGACGGACAGAAAGACAGACAGAGAAAGAAAAGATTTTCGTAATATAGATTGAAATTGAATATACGGCAATGCATAATAATAATTATAATAAATCAACGTAATATGTAATAATGATAATAATATAAACATAAATAACAAAAAATTAAGAATAGCAACATACTTGTGAGAAAACAATAGGTTGATAAACTGAAATGGGATTTGAAAAGAAATTGGTAGAATCTAATTAATGAACATTATTACTATTGTACCTTACATAACATTAAGGGAGTATTTACAAATTTATTTATTCAGTTACTTATTTAACTCTATTCCTTTCCGTCTTTTTCTCAAGCCTTTACTGCAACACCACTACCTCAATATATAGGTTGTTTCTGTACATAGTCATATTGGCATTATGAACCAATTTTGGATCTTTTGCTTTGTTATATCTTTTTCTGCTTCTTTATTAGCTTTTAACATTAAAATAATTTTACAGTCTCACAAATGATTACTTTCTTAAAAATGATCCGACTATTATTTGGAGCGAAAACTTGTCATTCAGACGGTTGTACTTCAAATACAGTTTCCATCATAGCCTTCTCACTACAAATGGCAAACAAATGGACTTCCAGTGAGTTGTTGACGCAAATCATTACAGGTGATTTCAACATCATTTACTGTTTTGACCAGTTGATCACCTATATGTACTCGTAAGCAAAGGTACAAGAATTCATTCATTGGATGCTACCAATTTCTTTTCAATTCTCATCGAAATTTAGGTATTTCTGCTTCTTCATTAACATTAAAATAATTTTACAGTCTCACAAATCATTGCTTTGTTAAAAATGATCCATTATTAGTTGGAGCAAAAACCTCAATCATTCAGAACGTTGTACTTCAAATACAATTTCCATCATAGCCTTCTCAGCACAACTTTGGCATAGAAATGGATTTTGAGACGAGTTGTTGCCGCAAAGCATTTGAAGTGATTTCCACATCAATTACTGTTTTGACCATTTTATCTCCCATATGTACTTATAAGCATAGGTATAAGAATTCATTCAATGGATGCTACAAATTTCTTTTCAATTCTCATCTAAATTTATGTATCTAATGTTTTCCTAAAAGTTAATGTTATCTTTTATTTTTTTTGTCATTTATCTTTTTATTAACATCAAAATTACGTACCACATTATTATTATTATCGAAAAAGTTTCAAACCATGGGTTTCCCCAGCTACGATAATATGGCGGGTCAAGAACCAAAGCACATATTGCCAAGTGTTAAAAAAAAAAAAGTTTGGAAGAATAGTTAGGGATGTTATTATTATTATGTTGTATGTTTCAAACCTTGGGTTTCCCCAACAAAACCAATATGGCGGGTCAAGGACCAAAGCACATATAGCCAAGTGTAAAGACATGTGCAAGAATGATTAGGGATGTGTGGTTGTGTCTATAAATTTTGTAACTATGCGTGTTGTGCTCAGTACTATAGCCTTCTGCAGTTGTGCATAAGTGTTTTTGTGAAGTCCTAGTGTGCTGAGACTATGGTGCAAAGTGTTAGGTACCAGACCAGTGGCGGACAAGACGATGGGTACAACACGCACTCGATCCTTCCTCCACTGCTTCTGGAGCTCGTGTGCTAGATCAGTGTATTTACTGATCTTGTCTGCGTGAGTTTTCTGCATGTTCTTGCTGATAGGCACTGCAATATCAATGAGATAGGTCTGTTTGTTGACCTTATCAACAAGTGTGATGTCAGGTCTGTTGTGATGTATGGTTTTGTCTGTGTGAATGGGACGATCCCAGTACAGTTTATGTGAAGATGACTCTAATACACTTTGTGGTATGTACTTGTAGTACGGAACCGTGCTCTTAATAAGTGAATGTTTGTGTGCTAGCTGTTGATGAACAATCGATGCTACCTGATTGTGTCGGTGGAGGTAATCTGTCTGGGAGAGAAGGGGACAGCCAGATATTATGTGGTCGATCGTCTCATAAGTAGTGTGGCATTTCCTGCATCTGTCGTCATGTGTGTTTGCGTGGTGTAGGATGTGTTTCTTGTAGTTGCGTGTGGGGATGACTTGGTCCTGTATCGCCATCATGAACCCTTCGGTCTCCCCAAACAGCTCGCCACTTGTCAGCCATCTGTTCGACCCTTCCATGTCGACATGAGGCTGGCTGAGTTCGTAGCGATGTCTACCATGGAGTTCCTTACGAGCCCATGATTCCCGCAGCTGCTGAGAGTGGGTGTTAGGGGTGGTGAGTGTGGAGAAAGGTTTTTGAGGTCCAGAGTTGTGAGGTGTGTGTCAGCCTTGACAATGGCTGAGTGGAGTGAGGATCTTGTGCTCTTTGGTGGAAGTGTTCCCTAAGTGTGTGTACTTGTTTTGCATGTAGGGTGATGAGGTTGACGAGTCCTCGACCTCCCGCAGGTGGTGGTGGAGAAAGTGGCACCCTATCCTGTAGTATGGCTACCACAATTACACTACTTCAACACCATAGTTTATTGCCCGGGCAACACCATCCAGCCCGAACAGTCGGAAGTGTTTCGTCTGTGTCAGAGCAGGCGACCACCAAGACTGGGAAACCACGCCAGCGCATCCAATGGTCATCACAGATGAACCAGGATCTTATGCGCGACTTCTACACCATTACACAGTTAGGGACTCAACTCACAGGATACAGACAGGCACTACACCACGCATTCATCACACGATATCCATCGTTAGGGCTTAGCGAACAGCGGATAGCGGATCAGCGACGTTCCATAATGGTAAACAATCTTATTCTCCCATGCATACTTGCACAAATTAGGGAAGAAGTTGCTGAATCCAACCAAAGGACACCACACCCCACCCCACCAGAAGACACCATTATGGAAAACACAGAAACAATCTCTACCCCTCAGCACAAATGCCCCAATAATACAACTAATTATATATTACGTGCAGCACGTAATTACGTGATCATTTTTACAGTGCACTGGCACAATACACAGGCACAGACCCGACACTCAGGCCTCCACTCCCCAAAGTACACACATCAAAACAACTCGCCACAGTCATATACCATCTCAACACACACCCTATCCCACAACACCTTGACAATATCCAAACATTAGAAGACATACACACAACACTCTGTTGCGCCGCACAGGGAACGATTCAAGCACTTGGAATCAAACAACACCACATATCTCCCACTGCACGGTCACAAGAATACATCCCCCCTTGGAGACGTCGCCTTGAGGGCCGCATCAGCGACCTTAGAGGAGACATAGCCAGCTCACACAATACTGTGCAGGAATCAAAACAAAGAAACTTATGTCCCAGGTTAGAAAGATATTCAAGCACATAAATACTCGCTCTTCACATTCAAACCATCATAACCAGGTTCAGGAACATCTCGACACACTAAAACAAAAAATCAGTGCACTTGCAGAAAGATTACAAAGATACAAACAATGCACTCTGCGCAAACAATAGAACAACACTTTCCAATACAATGAGAAAAAATTCTACAGCTCACTTAAATCTTCCTCTACTACACCTAATACAAACACACCCACCAGCGAGGCATTACACGAATACTGGTCGTCTCTGTGGTCTAATCCTATCCCCCACAATGATAAAGCACCATGGATCACAGAGGAACAAAAACTTACTGAACACTTACCCTTCATGTCCTTCTATGAGATTACTCTCGCAGACATACAGACAGCACTAAAACATGCACACAACTGGAAGGCTCCTGGTGCAGACGGCGTCCAGAACTTCTGGATGAAGAGGTTCATGTCCCTGCATGGGAAGCTAGCGCTTACACTCACTGACATAATCCAACACACAGAACATATGCCTCGTTTCCTCACACAGGGTGTCACATACCTACAGAGCAAGAACAGTGAATCAGCACACCCTGCTAACTATTGTCCAATCACTTGTCTCCCCACGCTTTACAAACTCCTCACCTCCTGTCTGGCAGACAAGATCTACACACATATCGAGACACACAACTTTTTTTCCGAACAGCTTATTATTATTATTATTATTATGTTTGTATGTTTCAAACCTTGGGTTTCCCCAGCAAAACCAATATGGCGGGTCTAGGACCAAAGCACATACTGCCAAGGGTAAAGACGTGTGCAAGAATGATTAGGGATTTGTGGTTGTGTCCATAAATTTCCAAACTATGCATGTAATGTTGAGTATCACAGCCTTCTGCAATTGTGCATAAGTGTTTTTGTGAAGTCCTAGTGTGCTGAGACTGTGGTGCAATGTGTGAGGCACCAGACCAGTGGCAGACAGAACGATGGGTACAACACGTACTCGATCCTGCCTCCACTGCTTCTGGAGCTCGTGTGCTAGATCAGTGTATTTACTGATCTTGTCTGCGTGAGTTTTCTGCATGTTCTTGCTAATAGGCACTGCAATATCAATTAGATAGGTCTGTTTGTTGACCTTATCAACAAGTGTGATGTCTGGTCTGTTGTGATGTATGGTTTTGTCTGTGTGAAGGGGGCGGTCCCAGTATAGTTGATATGAGGGTGACTCTAATACGCTTTGTGATATATACTTGTAGTATGAGACCGTGCTCTTAATAAGTGAATGTTTGTGTGCTAGTTGTTGATGAACGATCAATGCTACCTGATTGTGTCGGTGGAGGTAGTCTGTTTGAGAGAGAAGGGGACAGTCTGATATCACGTGGTCGATCGTCTCATGCGTAGTGTGGTATTTCCTGCATTTGTCGTCATGTGTGTTTGCATCGTGTAGAATGTGTTTCTTGTAGTTGCGTGTGGAGATGACTTGATAGCTCTCCACTCGTCAGCCATCTGTTCGACGCTTCCATGTCGACATGAGGCTGGCTGAGTTCGTGATGATGTCTGCCAGGGAGTTCCTTACGAGCCCATGATTCACGCAGCTGCTGAGTGTGGGTGTCAGGGGTGGTGAGTGTTGGAGAAGAGTTTTCGAGGTTCAGGGGTGTGAGGTGTGTGTCAGCCTTGACAATGGCTGAGTGAAGTGAGGAGTCTTCTGCTCTTTGGTGGAAATGTTCCCTAAGTGTATATACTTGTTTTTCGTGTAGGGTGAAGAGATTGATGAGTCCTCGGCCTCCCTCCTTGCGGGGAAGAGTCATCCTTTCCGTAGCGGACTTGGGGTGTTTCGTGAATGTAGTGCGTGTTGCGCGTTGTAGCGCTTCGAGTTCGGTGTTTGTCCATGGAATTATGCCGAACGATTATGTTAGTGTGGGAACGGCAAAAGTGTTGATAGCTTTAATTTTATTTCTGGCGTTGAGTTGTGTTTTGAGGATTTAGTGAACTCGAGCAAGGTATGTGTTCTTCAGTGCATTTTTGATGTTTGCGTCAGCAATGACGCGTGCTTGCTGGAAGCTCAGGTACTTGTAGGTCTCTCCCTCTTCCATGGATTGGATGGCCAACCCATGGTCCAGTTCAAAACCCTCCAAATTCGAAGTCTTCCCACGTATTATGTGTAACTTGCGGCATTTGTCAATTCCAAATTCCATCCCAATGTCTTTGGTGAACTGTGTGGTGGCTTGTAGTAAATTAGTAAGTTGTGCATTGTTTGTGGCATAGAGTTTAATGTCATCCATGTAGAGTAAGTGTGTGATTTAATATGGTGTCACAGTGCCTGTGGTAAGCCTATAACCGTGTTTTGTGTTATCTAGTATATGGCTCAGTGGAATCAAGGCGAGGCAGAACCAAAGAGGACTCAAGGAGTCTCCCTGGAAAATACCTCTCCTTATGGGAATGGGATCTGTAGTGATGGAGGTGTTAGTGGTGCGTAGGTATAATGTTGTGTTCCAACTCTTCATCGTGGCAGCTAAGAATGCCGTGATCTTGGGGTGTATTTTGTAGATATGAAGGGTGTGTAGGAGCCAAAAATGAGGGACAGAATCAAATGCCTTCTTATAATCGATGTTTGCGATATGTAAGCTCCTATTCTTCGCGCGTGCCTGGCGCAGGATTACAGAATAAATAAGGAGTTGCTCCTTACAACCCTGGAAATTCCTGCGACAGCCCTTCTGCTGTTCGGAAAGAATGTTATATGTCTCGATGTGTGTGTTGATCTTGTCTGCGAGGCAGGAGGTGAGGAGTTTGTAAAGTGTGGGGAGGCAAGTGATTGGGCGGTAGTTTGCAGGTTGCGCTGATTCAGTGTTCTTGCTCTGTAGGTATGTGACACCCTGTGTGAGGAAACGAGGCATATGTTCTGGGTGTTGGATTATGTCAGTGAGTGTAAGCGCTAGTTTTCCATGCAGGGACGTGAACCTCTTGATCCAGAAGTTCTAGACGCCGTCTGCACCAGGAGCCTTCCAGTTGTGTGCATGTTTTAGTGCTGTCTGTATGTCTGCGAGAGCAATCTCATGGAAGGACATGAAGGGCAAGTGCTGAGTGAGCTGCTGTTCCTCTGTGATCCATGGTGCTTTATCATTGTGGGGGATAGGGTTTGACCACAGAGAGGACCAGTATTCATGTAAAGCTTCGCTGTTGGGAGTGTTTGTGTTAGTTGTAGTAGAGGAAGATGTAAGGGATCTGTAGATTTTTTTCTCATTGTATTGGAAAGTGTTGTTCTGTTGTTTGCGCAGAGTGCACTGTTTATATTTTGTAATCTTTTTGCAAGTGCACTGAGTTTTTGTTTTAGTGTGTCGAGATGTTCCTGAACCTGGTTATGATGATTTGAATGTGAAGGGCGAGTATTTATGTGCTTGAATATCTTTCTAACCTGGGACATAAGTTTCTTTGTTTTCTTTCCTGCACAGTATTGTGTTAGCCTGGCTATGTCTCCTCTAAGGTCGCTGATGCGGCCCTCAAGGCGACGTCTCCAAGGGGGGATGTATTCTTTTGTCTGTGCAATGGGAGGTATGTTGTGTTGTTTGATTCCAAGTGCCCGAATGGTTCCCTGTGCGGCACAGTAGAGTGTTGTATGTATGTCTTCTAATGTTTGGATATTGTAATTATTATTATTATTATTATTTTTATTATTATGTTTGTATGTTTCAAACCTTGGGTTTCCCCAGCACAAACAATATGGCGGGTCAAGGACCAAAGCACATATTGCCAAGTGTAAAGATGTGTGCAAGAATGATTAGGGATATGTGGTTGTGTCCATAAATTTCCTAACTATGCGTGTAGTGTTCAGTATCACAGCCTTCTGGAGTTGTGCATAAGTGTTTAAGTCCTAGTGTGGTGAGACTGTGGTGCAGTGTGTGAGGCACCAGACCAGTGGCAGACAGAACGATGGGCACAACACGTACTCGATCCTGCCTCCACTGCTTCTGGAGCTCGTGTGCTAAATCAGTGTATTTACTGATCTTGTCTGCTTGAGTTTTCTGCATGTTCTCGCTGATAGGCACTGCAATATCAATGAGATAGGTCTGTTTGTTGACCTTATCAACAAGTGTGATGTCAGGTCTGTTGTGATGTATGTTTTTTTTTGTGTGAATGGGGCGGTCCCAGTACAGTTTATATGAGGGTGACGCTTTGTGGTATGTACTAGTAGTACGGGACCGTGTTCTTAATAAGTGAATGTTTGTGTGCTAGTTGTTGATGAACGATCGACGCTACCTGATTGTGTCGGTGAAGGTAATCTGTTTGAGAGAGAAGGGGATAGCCTGATATTACGTGGTCGAATGTCTCATGCGTAGTGTGGCATTTCCTGCATTTGTCGTCATGTGTGTTTGAGTCATACTGTAGAATGTGTTTCTTGTAGTTGCGTGTGGAGATGACTTGGTCCTGTGTTGCGATCATGAACCCTTCGGTCTCCCCAAACAGCTCACCACTCGTCAGCTATCTGTTCGACACTTCCATGTCCACATGAGGCTGGCTGAGTTCGTGGTGATGTCTGCCATGGAGTTCCTTACGAGCCCATGATTCACGCAGCTGGTGTCTGTGGGTGTCAGGGTGTTAATTTTTATTATTATTATTATTATTATTTTGCGTTACATTTAACTTCATTTATTTATTTATTTATAAAAAAAAAACTTCTCCTTTGTTCCTTTTCTCTTACACTCCCCGCCCCCCTCCTTTTTTTTTAGAGTTTAAAGAAATGTATCAATTGGTTTCTCCCTCATTCGACACATACACAGCGTTGAAGATTCATGGAGATAAACCTGGCACTGTGCTTTACCCTTTTTTTT
>JAFIDM010066139.1:0-11228 GCA_023159025.1 Thereuonema tuberculata
ATGAAATTATCTTTCCGATTTCAATTTATTGTACATGTTATTTCGTTTTTATTGTTGTTATTATTTAACATTATTTTATTTTTAACAAAGGTTTGATATTATTATTATTATTTAACTTTATTTGTTTTTTAACAAAGGTTTGAGCTTGGTTTACACGGTTTTGATGTTTTTCAGTTGTTGAATATTTTATTTTGTTAAATTTAGAATCATTTTTCTTCTTTTCATTTGTATTTAAAACCCATGAGTAAGTCCGTAATCTCGGGTATGAGTTTTTGAAGTAAAGTAAAGTATTATTTCTTGTGTAATTTGAAGATTTATGATACAGGAGTATTTGAATAGATTAAAGCCTATTTGCTCAAAGCCAAAAAAAGTTTCAACAAATTAGTATTTACAAAACGTCACAGCAGGTGTGACGTAAAAAAAGGAGAATTATGATTCAAGTTTATTAATAGTTTAAACCCTAAAAGGCTCACGGATAAAGATATAATTCTGGGTTGTAGGTGAAACAAAATAAGGAAAAACAAGAAACATTTTTCGTAAAAAAGGGTCAGAGAATTGAGATATACTAGCTTATCAGTTTGTTTTGTCGAATAAAATGACCGGTGATTACTTGATGATTGAATATTCCTGTATCAAAGTCCACTCAGAAATTTCATAAGTTGCCAGAATACTTTTCATAAACAAAAAGTTAAAATTAATACAAAGCACCAAACACACAAAACAAAGTAGAGATATAAATAATAAATAACTTCATTACATGTTGCGAAAGTACTCTTCCTTCGTCGTCAGATGATATTAAATAAATAAATAAATATGTTTTCCTTTTCATGTATTTATTTATTTAATATCATCTGATGGCGAAGGAAGTGTACCTTCGCAACATGAAATGAAGTTACTTATTATTTATATCTCTATTTTTTTTGTATGTTTGGTCCTTTGTATTAATGTTTATACAAACAGAATGGATAATATAAAAAATTAAAATCTTTTTTAATAATCTTTAACTAATTATTTTATTTTCTTAAGTTAAAAATACTTGTGCTTGCTGGTAAAAATGCATGGCAAGATTATGGCGATTCAAGGATCTAATTTTCGAAAATAACTTCATTTAGCAGGACCTCCCCCTATAAGCCTCAAAATAAACGAAAATTCGATATTTTATTTCTATTTTATGTAGACTGGCCCCCAAATCTCCAATTATAAGTTACCTTTTTCCAGGTCCAAATTGGAAAGATAGCTTAATTGCATTTAAAGACCTCTACACCCAATATGAGGTATTTTTTTTTTTTTTTTGTTGATTCAGAATCTGGGGGCACGGCAGTGCCCCCGCCAAGACGAGCCGAAGGCAGGAAGGGCACTACGTACCTTTTCTGGAAGTGTTTCGTCGTATTTTCGAACCCTCATAGCTTCGGCCTAGATAAAACTAGAGAGCTCAAATTTTCAGGATATGATGCAGTTACCAGACTAATGAAATACGCTAAGTTTCATTTATTTAGCTTTTATACTTTGGATTTTATTAATACCTAAAATACGTCGATTCCGTCACTGACTGACTCACTGACTCACTGACTCATGATCATCAAAACCTCTAGGGTCCTAGAAAGCTGAAATTTGGTATGCAGGTTAGGATTAGCACACAAACAACAAAAAAATTAAGAAATCCCTAACTTTCACATTCCAACCCCTCATAAAGGGGGGGTCTGGTTATGTATTATCGAACCCTCATAGCTTCGGCCTGGATAATACTGGAGAGCTCAAATTTTCAGGATAAGATGCAGTTACCATACTAATGAAATACGCTAAGTTTCATTTATCTAGCTTTTATACTTTGGATTTTATTAAGATCTGAAATACGTCGTACCCTCAATGCTTCGGCCTAAATAATACTGTGTAATAATGTGATTTCTTCCAAAGTGCAAACAGCTTGTATATACAAGTTGACCAATAGAAAAACAGAAAAGTAGGGTATTGAAAAAAAATCCATTTTTTTAAATAATCTTAAAACTAAATTTAGTTGTAATAGATAATCCCACCCAAAACATTTCATGTAAAATAAGTTGCCAAGACTCACATGCTCATAACGCTTTCACTGTTAAAAAGTTATCAGATCTCATCTTACAAAAAGAAATGAAATCCCACCCAAAACATTTCATGTAAAATAAGGGGTTGCCAAGACTCGCATGCTCATAACGCTTTCACTATTAAAAAGTTATCAGATCTCATCCTACAAAAAGAAATGAAATCCCACCCAAAACACTTCGTGTAAAATAAGTTGCCAAGACTCACATGTCGTAATGCTTTCACTGTTAAAAAGATATGAGATCTCATGTAGAGCCAAGCCCCTAACTCTACGAGGCCTACTCTACAAGCCCTAACTCTAAAAACCCTATATCTTGGTTAAAAAGTATGGCTTGGCCGTTTCATGGAACTATTTCATCCCACCCAAAACATTTCATGTAAAATACGTTGCCAAGATGCTCATAACGCTTTCACTGTTAAAAAGTTATCAGATTTCATATAGTGCCAAGCCCCTCACTGTACATGCCTAACTCTAAAAACCCTACTATCTTGGTCAAAAAGTGTGCCTTGGCATACTCCATATCCTTTACATAACTCCATGGGATTGTCTGTGTGACAGCCACGAAACGGCCAAGGCATACTTTTTGCGCTCACAGTAGGATTCAATTTCTTTGTTTTTCCTAATTTTGTTTAGCCCACATTCCCAAATTAAAACTTTATTACGTGGGCTTTTTAGAATAAACTCAATGAATCATAATTCTCCTTTTTTATATCACACCAGCTACGACGCTTTTTGTAAATACTAATTCATTATTACACGACTTCTTTTTTCTATTTCTAATTGCTGTGCAGATTTAGAAATCATAAAAAAAAAATCTTTTGATAATGTATTATTGAATGAATTATGATATTTACAGATACAGAGGAATTATTCCTTCAATATTTTGGAGCACCTTGTATAATGGAACGTAACTCCAAGCAGCCTTTGATTGACTATTTAAAGAACATTGGTTTAAAAGAGTGATCCTGATGGGTAATATGCTCCGGTACAAACGTATGGACTTAAGTAAGTAGACATTAGAGACTAAAGCGAAATTCAGAAAAATGTGACTGCAACATTTAAAAAAAGTTTTTTTTTATATATATACAATATATATAGATTACATAAGCTGATGATTGTTTTTAATAACATAGCTTTAGTTAGTAAGAAATCGGTGTTTGGCATATCCTGCAGTAAGATACAACATTAATAAAAGAATAATGACCCGTTCTTCGCTCGTGTTACAAAAAAACAAATGTCCAAATGTGGATGATAAAGAAATTGCAATTGCGAGATCACTAGGAACTTTACCGTTTGGTAAAAAAAAAACAACAACAATTCAAAAGGTCTGATCTCATTATAAATCTATATCTATCTCGAAAACCTCGTAGAAGTATCTTTGAACCATGTTTGCCCATCCACTCACCGTCCTCCCAGTGTACACCCACTGTTCCAGGTTATACGAATTTTGCAATGTCATAACCCTATCACTTCAAGTTCGTAAAAAATCATCTGATCATTACAAATCTATATCTAACCCGAAAACCTCCTCGCTATTATGCACAACAATATTTTAGTTGCAATTGTTACACAACAGTATTTGTATAGTTCCCATTGTCGCAACCGGGTGCTTATGTAGCGCTATTGTACAGAACAATATTTTAGCTCCAATTGCTGTGTAACAATATTTGTGTGGTTCTCATTGTCAAAAGATAACAAATCCTAAATCCTAACAATAGTAATGGAAGCAAACTTTCAGCTTTATAACTTAAAGCAACGCTTTTTATCCTATCCCGGGGGAATTTCTAAACATCCTGAAAAAGGGTTTTAGTGATTACAATTATCTACTTACATGCCAAATTTGAAGTCTACTAATTATAGTTACAGAAATAATTACTGGAATAAGAACCTTTTCAAGTGAAAATAAACCCTCATTATTCCCGAACCCCTGGGAATTTCGAAAAATCCTGAAAAAGAGTTTTAGTGAATATAATTACCTATTTACAAGCCAAATTTGGAGTCTCTACTAATTATAGTTACAGAACGAAAGTAAGAAAATTTTAAAGCGACAATAAACCCTCGTTATTCCCGAATCCGTGGGAATTTCCAAAATCCGGCCCTATTCCTTGTCTATAACATAAAGGGAACCTTTGTGCAAAATTTCAGCTTTCTAGGTCCAACGGTTTGGACTGGGCGTTGATCAGTCAGTGAATGAATGAATGAGTCAGGTCTTGTCTTTTTATATAGTTAGATATATACTTTATCAAAAAGTATTACACTCTGACAAAAAAAATCGACGCACAAAGAAGAAATTATCCAACTGAGACTGATACGAATGTACATGTACAGAAAGCGAAATGATTAGGATTTCAGAACATGGATGGTTTACTGGACAGAACAAGCTGTACAAAGTGAGCAAGTCAGTATGGCGTTGATCCATCTCTGGCCTGAATTCAAGATATTATCCGACACGGCATTCATTGATATATTCACGGATGGGTTCTGCGGGATTTCTTGCTAAACGGGCTAAGATTGGCGGGCTACTTCGTCGAAATTCTGGGATAGTCGCACGCGATGCCTGATCACATCCCAAATGTACTCATTAGAAGAGAGCTGGCGATCTGGCTGGCCAAGGAAGTGTGCCGCAACCACTATCAATGGAGAGGCGTGCCGTATGTGGCCGGCCATTATCTTGCTGAAAAGTAATCCCGGGGTGCCGTCAAAGGAACGGCAACACAACGCGTCGTAGAATTTCGTCAACGTACCACTGTGCTGTGAGCGTTCCACGGAGGACTACCAACGTTGAAGGTACCCGGCACCTCTGCAATCGCTTTTGACGGTGCATGGTCAGTGGTAGGTGGCGTAATGGGCGCCGCAAGCGTAGATTCTGCTCCAGTAGTATTGTACTAATGGTCCGGGTGGTGATTTCAATATTGGTCACACGTTACATAATTGATAGCAACGAATCTAGTGCTCTGACAATAGCTCTATTTCCCCTTTCTGTCGTTTCCTTAGACTGTCTGCTGCCTTCTTGCCGCTGAAATCTGATGTTGAGGACCCATTCTTGCAGCATCGTCTAATTGCCGCATCGCTCCGGTCCAAATTGCTGAGCGATTCGTAGATTTGTTCATCCAGCCTCCTGTAGTCCGATGGCACGTCCACTTTCAAATGATCTCTTTAATATGGTCTTCGTGGCAGCGAATTCGCCGGCGAGGCACTGTTACAGTCAAGGTAGAAAACGCAACCAAAATCCACGGGAAGTTTTGTTCCTGAAAGCGAGATTCGCTCTTTGTGTACACCGTAACGATGCTCAGTTCCAATAAGCTGCTTCAGCACCCCCCCTCCCCCTATTCATTCATTGGGTGCGATGTTTTGATCATTTGTTTATTCGGTCGAAAGGTTTTTGCATGTGAAGTTTCATTATTATCGGATTATATTTTTGGGTTGCGTCGATTTTTTTTTGTCAGAGTGTAAATACAATTATGAAACTCTATAATATCTCTTGGATTACTATTAAATTGGTAAATTTGAATTAATTGGTTTTCTAATGAATTTTCATATTACAAAGTCAATATTACATAAAAATTGCAAATAAAAAAAAAAAAAAGCTATTAGTCATGAATTTCAAAAGTACTAAGAATAGCAGTGCTTTAATGATTTGGCCCGCATATGAACCAATCATTAATTTTACATTTTTTTTTCGTTTTTAATATCCATTATCTCTTTTATGAATCACTCATTCTCATCCAGCTTTTATTATTATTATTAGTATTATAATTATTAGCGACCCATTTGGGAGCTATTGTGATAGCGCCCAAAATCGGTAGCTTTGGCGTTTGTCTTGTCCGTCCGTCTGTGTCTGTCCTACCAAACCGTAGGAAACTGTCCTAACTAACTACTTTTATTTTGTTTTGTTTTTTTCCTTAATCTTTTTTCTCAATGTCCGAGTGGGGTTTTTTATTTATTTATTTTTTTTTAAAGTTAAAACAAACAATAAAAACTTGCCGAAAGGACAAATGGCGAGAAAATTCATGTGCCGCTACACGCGGCCTCTATGAATTTTTTTAGCGCATAAAAATAAGAAAGCGCAGGTAAATATTAATAATAATAACAATGGGTGAGACCAAGTTGTATACAAAATGACATCCTGGTACAGCTGTTTCACGCTAATATGGCGATCATCAGCCAGGAGCAGTCATCAGTACACAACCCAGGATGTCATTTTGTATACAATTTGGTCTCATCCATTATTATTATTATTAGAGGAAGAGGCGTAAATATGGGACTCTCTTTTGTTTTTGACTTAAAGTTACTTTCTTTTGGAAAAATTCTAGATTTTTGACCTTCATTAAAAACTAAAACAAGTTTACTAAATGAGAGGAGGCAAAACAATGATGAATATCAATTATTTCAATTCGAAAATGAAGATTTACAAAAAGCTTCTAAAAAAGCATCAGAAAAAAATGGGGTGCAAATATAGGCCCTCTCCAAAAAAGTAAAAAAAAAAATAGTTTAAAATGTTTTAAAACAGGATAAAACAATACAAAACGGTACAAAGAGCAAGTTGTATATTGGAGAATTTTAAATGAACATCAAATCAAAAATTATTTATAGAAATCGCAAACATAAATGGCTCTTTCAGACCCGGCAAAATCTAACTGTGCCCAAATTTGGCACATAACACATTTAACCCACACTTCTCCGCGAGTGTCTTGAGAGAAATTTTCCTCAAAACATGCAAGGTGCATCATTCGATTCTGGTTTATCCCTATCGTTGATATCCAGGTCATCATCGCTGTCCACGAGGAGGGTCGCAGGAGTCTGATGAGTCCGATGATGAATCGTAGACTCATTTCGTGGGTTGAATTTTCTTTTTCTGAAGGCCTTTGGTCCTCCCAACTCTGTCTCTAACCCCGGGAAAACTCAACCACTTCTTCTTAAGAGCATTTTTGTCAAGCGACTTGGTCAACTGATCCTTGTATGGCGATCCTGTGATGAGGCTGGCCTTGCTGCTTTGCGTCCCCGAGTAGTGGTTCTCTTCTTAATGTTGGGGACAGGAGATATGTCGAACGGAGAAACTGCATTTGAAGTTCCCCGGGAACATTGCGGTGTTTCAGCAGCCTCATTGATGGGCATAGCTAGTTTATGTTGTTTAAGAGAAAAGATGGTGTAATTATAGGCCCCCTTTGAATGGGGCCCATATCTACACCAACCCCACCTAAACAAGATGGCCACTATCACATGTAATCTAAAGGCGTGCGTGACTAAAGCCGTGCTTCTAAAAGTAGCTTAGGATCTCCACTTTCCGGATATCACTATGAAATTATGTTAAACTAACCACAGGGACATGAAAAGAAAACGATTTCACATATCTGTCAAAGGTTTGCAGTCCAGAACAAATACCAATTCGCACAATAACTGACGCTGCATCCACACTACTTGAAATTAAAGGTTCCAACTGCTCTCTGCTTTCTTATTTCAATAAAAGACACAGTCTCGTCCTGGCCGCAAAACTGCAGCAGCTCCCACAGCCCCTTGGGGAGGGGGTGCCCTGTGCCCGTTTTTACATCTTTTCCTCTAATATTTACCTACGCTTTCTTATTTTTATGCGCTAAAAAAATTCATAGAGGTCGCGTGTAGCGGCACATGAATTTTCTCGCCATTTGTCCTTTCGGCGAGTTTTTATTGTTTGTTTTAACTTTTGCGGGTTCCACATTTGTTTCGACGTTTTATCATGTAGGCCCCATGTATCGAGACTTGGTTGTGTACTGATGACTGCTCTGGCTGATGATCGCCACATTAGCGTGAAACAACTGTACCAGGATGTCATTTTGTATGCAACTTGGTCTCCCCCATTGTTTTGAAAATATGTGTTTCTTATATATTTATGGCTGGAAATAATGAATCTGTACTCAGTTTTTGTCTAACACGTGCCATTTTACCAAAAATCCACAATTAGTGTTTTATATATTTCCTTGCTAATATTTCTATTTTTCTTAATTTAATTTTGGATTATCCTGCTTATTCTATTCAACATATTTCACAGCAGGATATATTTACACACATTTAGCAATATATATCTATATCAAACATTCACTGCCAGTTTGATCATCCCACAATTCCAGGATTTTAACAGTAAATTTTGTTTCAATTCGGACGTTTTTTTTTTTGCCGTGTGATACTGCTCATTGAATTGGTGCTGTATTTCTAGTGATGTTAAGTCTGAAGTGTACAAGTGTTTTAAGGACTAAGGACAAGGTACATTCCGTTCAGTGAATTATGTCTCGTCAGTGTAAAAATAAGCCGACTTTTTTTCTTGTGTGTGTGGCAAATTTACATTCAAGACTCAACAATGTAGATTGTCACCGTTGGTTAGAAAGGCGTATGAATTGTATTTTGGATGTAGAGTTAAGGACTAGGATAAGTCTTAAGCTCCACATACATGCTGCAATTCATGTTCCAGGAATCTGAGAAACTGGTTAAAATGAAAACATAGTACAATTAAATTTGGTGTACCTATGGTTTGGTGTGAACCAAAAGACCACGTAATGGATTCTTACTTTTGTTTGACAGATGTGAAGGGGTTCTTGTCCATATCCAAACATTCTCTTCGGTATCCAAACCTACCCTCCGCTATGCGACAAGTTTCTCATTCTTCAGACCTTCTTGTACTTCAGCTCCAGATAAATATAGGGGAAGGTGTTGTACCTTTGACCACCCTTGCTAGTTTTGCCATTTATCAGCATATTTTAAAAGCTTTTCTATTTAATATGTAATATTCCCACTATTTGCGCCTTTAAACCTTCAGTAGCAGTTAGATCTTTGACTTGCAAGGAGTGAAAAATATTTTTCCAATTCCATCCCCGAAAAGTAAGTATTTTGCAAGTGAATGTTTCTTTAATAACATTGTTTGTTTTCTTTTGATTGTTATTTTAACAATAATGAATAATAAATATATGCCTGTAGGTTAATTGTTGGGACTTTTAAGATGACTGGATAACCTAAAAATTGCAGCATGGCGTGAAATGTAAGTTTGATTGATTAAAAATGGACACAATAAAACTTACAACTTCTTTACTTCCCATTCTATATTTCGTCCTTACGATAGGACTTCCTCAGGAATCTCAAAATGTTACAAATTATAAAATAAAGAAGAAAATAAGACAGAGAAAACTTTCCTCTTCTTATTTAACAGAAAATATAATAACAAAGTAAACTGTAACAATTATATCATATCATTTTACAAATCGTATAACCAATTCTTTTCAATAATTGTTTAGTATTAATACCTAATTCTTTTCAATAATTGTTTAGTATTAATACCTAATTCTTTTCAATAATTGTTTAGTATTAATACCATAAAACAATTACAAATTAAACCAAATAATTACAAAATAACTTTAACAGACATGTTGATGTGATAATTAATTTTCATTTCAATATTAAAAATTTTTTTACTTTTCTGTTTTTTCTCAGAGACTTCTTGAATAAGCTTAAAGAAATATCGTTCACTTTGAGCGACCTGTCTTTATTCATACAGATACAGCTGTTAATTAGACAGGATTCTAACTTGTACCGTTTATTTTCATCTTTTACACAGAACACATTATATACGATAGGATCAGGGCAGTGGCCTTTAGTTACACAATGTCTAGCCCATTCCGATATGTTTACATTCCTGTTTTCACACGCTGTCGTGTGTTCTTTTACCCTCTCTCTTACCGTTCGGCCCGTACTTCCTATGTATATCTCCCCACAATCTCTGCATTTTAATGCATAAATAATACCCATCCTGTCTAATTGACTGTCTTTCTTCCTAATCCTTTCCTTTTTGAATAGTGTGTTGTCCTTATAGTAAATGATCTTTGTATTATTACTTTTACATACTTCTTTAACCTGTTTGTTTACATTAATCCCTATAGGTAATTGTAGATATTTAACATAGTTCTTAGTTATTTCATAATTTTCTTTTGGCTTTACAAATTTTCTTCTTCTGAAATAATCATTAATGGTACGTTCTATGAAATCTTTGGGATACTCATTAATTGTTAGAATTGCCTTTAATTCTTTAATTTTTTCTATCCAAATTGTCTTGTCAAGAGTATAATTGGTTATGCGTCTTAGATAATTTTTTATAATTTCTTTCTTTGTGGACATTAAATGGTTTGATTTAAAGTTTAGCATATGTTTACTTTGAATTTCTTTCCTGTAATATTCACATTGTATCATTTTAGAACCATCTTTTTTAATTTTTATATCTAAAAACTTGATACATCCTTCTTTTTCTTCTTCTACTTTGAATTTTATATTTGCATGTATATTATTAATTTTGTTAAAAAACCTGTCAAATTGTCTTCTAGTTCCCTCCCAGATTATAACGATATCATCAACATATCTTCTGTAAAGAAATTTAGCTTCTTTCCATTCCATAATATTATCTTTTTCAAACTTATTTAAGTAAATATTACATATTGAACCTGAGATTGGACTCCCCATAGGGAATCCTTTATTTTGAATGTACATTTTCTCTCCATACATAAAATAGCTATTATTACAAATCATATTAATCAAATTCATGAACCAATCTTTGTTAATTTTGAATCTTTCTTTAATTTCTTCAGTAAATTTACTTTCTATTATTTCCAAAGCTTCTTTGATTGGGATATTAGTGTACATAGACTCTACGTCTAAAGTGTATAATTTTATAGCCTTATGAGTATTATTATCCCTGTATTCTTTTATAGTGTTTACCATTTCTTGTGTGTTCTTCAAAATCAATTCAGGTTTATCAAGTTTCATATATTTCAAAATAGAGTTTAAGAACCTACCCAAATTTTGTAAAGGAGAGCCAAAAGAATTTATGACTGGTCTTATCGGGTAATTTATTTTATGAATCTTTACTCTAGGTTCAAAAACTGGCGTTTCTGTCATGTTCTGTATTATTTCTTTATATTGGTACCAATTAATAATTCCTTTTTTCCTTAAATTTTGTATCTCTTTCTTAACTTTTTTATATAATTTTATGGTGTTGTCTTCATTTAATTCAGCAAATGTATCAGATTCTAATAACTCTATTACTTTTTTATCATAATCTTCTTTATTCATGATAACTAATTTATTACCTTTATCTGATTTGCTGATTATCAAATCCTTATCTTTTATTAATTTG
>JAFIDM010066141.1:0-11226 GCA_023159025.1 Thereuonema tuberculata
CTTTCCTACTGAATAAGTTCTGGAAATTTTAAAAGCTATTCAGCTTTCTTTTGGCAAAAAAAACCAAAAGCATTAGAAACATAAAAAATAAATTAGTCGAAAAAAAGGAAAAATATACAAAAAAAATAAAAAGTATCAAAGAATTTAGGAAAATAATAATAATAATAATAATAATAATAACAACAATATAAGCAAACAGAAATACATTTTTTTTTAACATTTTCTTAAAAGTTATTAATCGAAATTAGTAATATGCAAAACTCATTTTCAATAAAAAAATCGGAATTTTTTAGAACCTACTGTTTCAAATTTAGGCAAATGAAAACTCATGACATTCAAAAGACATAGTCTAATTAAGCAAGTTTCCAAATGTGTCTAATGATACCAATTCCATTTTAAAATCTTACTGCCAAAATTCATTTTATTTGTTTGCAATGTTAGTCTTTGAAACTATCAGTAAAAATTTAATGATTATAGTTTTCAAATAATTGACAATTAGAAGCTTTAAAATCTATCAATGCTAACACTAAAGTTCTATTTGAATTGATAATGTACAATTTCAGTTTGTAAGTATCAAGAAAATATTTTTGCTCTTAAGTTGACTCAAATAAAATTTAGTTTATTATCATTTGGCGTTCGTTTGTATTATTTATTCCCAAAAACAATTCTAAAAGTAATTCTAAAGTAAGTGAATATAATTTTGTTCTGAAGCATAAATTTAAGGGCGAACCATAAAAATAAGAAAAAAATTCTGATAATGAAACAAGGTAGGGATAGCGATTAGTAAACCAATCAAAATGCTTCGCAACGTCTTCTGATACTTATAAGAAAATATAATTATTATTGCTTTAATTTCCTTATTATTATAAATGTGATTGTTGCGAATGCAAAATGTGCAATTGGTGAGATTATTATGATTGTTGCTAATGATACTTGTCCACAGACGGACAGACAAAACGGGAATTACTAATCCGAAAACAAAGTACAGTAACTAAAGAACAACTAAAAGAAAGTTAGGAAAAAAAGAAAAAAAATCCCGTTGACATTGAAGGGGCAAAAGAAAGTATGTTATACGGATTTAAACCGACAACCAGTATATCAGTCCGAGACCTTAAGCATCAAGCTTTAGCTGAAACCTGAAATGACATGGTTGCATTTCTAACAACTAAGCTAATAGCGTAAACCCATTGTAAACAATGAACATTGGAGGCGTTGGCCCCTGACAATATGCTATTCCTACGTTGCTTGGGCCTCTGAACTAAGGACAAATGAAATTGTTGGATAATCAGTATTTAATTCTTCTTGACATCGATTTGGGCCAACTAAGGACCACGGACTCTAGCAATTATGACAACCGTCCCGGTTCGAGAAGGGGGATAAGATTAACATCAAGTCCAGAATAACACTGAGATAGTAAGTCCCAGGTGGAAACGGAAGAAACACAGAAGGAGAAAGAAACAGCCTTGCCAATGCCGGGATTCGCAACCAGGTTCCGACACAACGGCCTCACGGCAGACCGCCTTCCAGCTCGCTCGGCCACATCGGAACGGCTCAGTATTTAATTATAAATATTTATTTACTTATTTAATTATTTATTTATTTTATTTTATTTCTTTTTTCTTTGGGTGTTTTTAAATTCAACCTGACAAAATTTTATCCCAAACAGTAAAAAAAATATAAAAAAACCACAAAAGAAAATATAAAAAGAAACAAAAAATAAATATATTACAGGCTTTTCCTTAATTAAATTTATTCATTAAAATCGATTTATGAAATGGATGAACTTAAAAAAATTGGATTCTTCTTGAATAGTTTGCATATCCTTTATCGAATGAACATATTTATTTATTAGGCTTTTTTTTCGATGTTATTGTTCGTGAAAAAGCTGAAAAACGTATCAGTAAACGAAGTAGCATATTTTTTTTTCTTCCTTTCATCAGAAATTCATTATAAGTTTTGTTCATTTTTAATATTTAGAGTGTTAATAATTACACCAAAGAAAGGAATATTTTTTCTTCAGATAAATAATAGTCTATTTAAAGTGCATTGTATCAATGTTATGGTTTTCCTTTAGCCATTTAAAACAGTCTGTGAATCAATTTATAGAATTCATCTTGAAAAAAGTTAACACTAACGAAGATAAAAATCAATGAGAGAAGCGAAGAATTTACATTGAAAAGAAATTGCACTTTCTTGACAAAGATGGAGTAAAGGATAGCTTCGGAATATTTTGAGTTTTCCGTCTTCAGGGATGGCACAAACATAAAAGACAACTTAGATCGGTGTAAAGAAAAACATTTGAAACAAGTTCCTATAATAAATTGAAACTCATACATTTATACGTAGGCCTCTTCATTAGTCAGCGGATGCTTGTTTTCAAATCCATGCTCTCCGATCTCTCCAATCTTCGTGTTGCATACCTCTTCTCTCTACGGCACAAGCAATAAATCCCCTCCAAGTCTTTATTACATTTCTCTTGGATTGTCTTCCAAAATTCTTTTGGGCCATCTTCATCTCCCATTCTGCAAACGTGACCATACCACTTCAGGTATGATTTTTCCATTAATTTTTTTTCCATTCATCAATACCCATTTCAGCTCTAATAAATGCATTTCAGTCTGTGCGAGTAGCACGCCTGTACCACCAGAAGTCCAGTTACTCCGTTTCGAATTTCTTCTTTCGACGATCCATGATGGTCCAGCGCACACATATTCGAGTGTCATGAAGCTTTCAATGATTACTCTAAATAGCACCTTTTAGTTTTCTTTAAAACGACACCACAATGCTGTTCACAGACGAAAAAATATGTTCAAAATTACGCCACTTGGTGGCATAAATTCTGGTTAAAGAATTTATGGGAATCACTTTCTGAATAAAAATGCCAGCAATTATTGCAAGGAATCCATTCTGAAGGATTACAGTAACAATATCATAACCTTTGGGAATGAATACCGTGACCTGTTAATAAAGTTATTTTTTCATTACGGCAGCAATAGCTTCGCTGCACTGAGAGCGTATCGTCGCGTCGTTTGAAAGGTGAATAGGGCTCATATCTAAAAATGGGTTAAAGAGGATAAATTACGAAATTTCAAGAATCCGAAGATTTGGATGTGGCACCAGAAAGGGGCGGAAGTTGTAATGCAATGGAAGTTGTTGACTAACTTGGTATTGCTGAGACAGACCATGCAGCAAGTGCCCAAAATTCTTCATCCAGTGCCCGAGCGATGGCACGTGAATTCTCTATCCTCTCGTCCACTGTTATAAAGTGTTCCGGTCATTTTGATACTCAGATGGTATACGAACTAAAACCGACAGATCCTCAGCTACGCACTGATTTTGCTCATTGGTCTTAGGTGAAGATGGCTGTTGAGAATATTCGGCCTGGGAATATCCTGTGGACTGAAAAGGTGATTCTACACTAGAAGATGCTGTGTGAATACGCAGAATTGTTACATATCATCAAGTCCGTATGTTGTACATGAACAGCCGTGCATTCCCGTTATGTGACGGAATGGTGTGGATTCAGTGCTAAGTTTATTCTCGGTCCGTTTTGTTTGAAAACGTGAGACCTGAAGGACGGGTTAGTGTACGTCACCGTGAACTCCTTCCTCAGGACGTGATTCTTGCCCTGCAAGAAAGATTTTCAGAGCCTTCCGGCAAGATGCAACACTGCATATTGGTCAACCAGTGAAGGAATTGCTTCATACCACCTTCGGCAATGATCATATAATATCCAGAGCTTTTCCAGATGCAGGACCTCCACGATCTCCGGACTTAAATCCCCGCTATTTCTGGCTGTGGAGATATCTGAAAGACAAAAATTTATCAAAAGGCATAGGGCGTCGTGTTGCTAACATTACACCGGAAATGCTTAATGCAACAATTGATCATGCTGTGTTACTCATCCTGTATGTAATCGACTTAGCTATAACTGTCTTTGAATAATAAAGTCTTGATCATTGAAGTACTTGATCACTCTTCAATTACGTACTACACACCACGGTAGGTCAATCCGTGGATTGGTCCAAATCTACGGAACCCTAGTGACCCCCGAAGGGCGAACCCTTAGGAGAAGCCGTCACAAGGGAACAGATACTAGAGTGGTTTCCCGTTGCCTTCTCTAGGACGCCATTAAGGAATGGCGTCAGACCGAAGAGAAAGTGAAGAAGAGGCTGACAACACAGGAAAGGAAATTGAAACATCCATGCTCTCGACCGGGATTTGAACCCGGATACCGGCACACTGGCCTCACGGCAGACCGACGCCTGAGACCGCACGAACCACGCCGGCATGGCAATTACGTACTGCTATGGGTTATTACGAAAGTATTACATAACTTCGTGCATTTGTTTGCTCAGCAATTTTATTTTTAAAATTTATTGTATTTGTTTATTTTAACAGTTTATTATCTTGGGCAAGTTCATTTTTTTCCTAAATTTTTTAAAAGAACAAAACAAAAATAACAGAATAAGGAACGTGAAATTTATTACACGTGAAATTTATTGCAGTAAGTGCTCAAAATTATCACCATTCACTGCAAGACAGTGCGCTAGTCTGTGCAGAAATTCTTCCCGAATATTTCGAAGCTGCTTCGTAGTAATACACCTGCATTCCAGATTTATTCTTTGCTACAGGTCTGGAATATCGCCTTGACGTTCATCTTTATAAACGTTACATTTTAAATAACCCCACAGAAAAAAAAAGATCATTAGATGCCAAATCGGGTGACCTTACTGGCCATTCCACAATCCCACGTCTATCTATCCACGAATTTGGTAACTCTTCGTCCAGGTAGTTCTGTACAACTGCTGAAGAATGCGGAGGGGGCCCGTCTTTCTGGAAGCATATTCCGTTTTCCTCTGCTACGCCTGAATGGCGGAACCAATTTCCTCTTCCAACACCCTTAGCAAAACCACCCGTTCTTCTATTGAATATTTTTCCTTTGTGTAGAACAATAGCGTAAACTAAACCTGTGCAAGTACAATACAACCGCTTGGTTCAAATTGGAGAGATCACTGTGCTAATCATTCCACTACCGTTTGAAGTGTTTTTTTGGTTACTCCGGCGACAAGTGGAAAAACTTGAGGAGGTCAATGAACGTGAGAACTGTAGAAAACGAAACTGGAGAGGGAAATAATTTTTGAATATATCTTATTGAAAATCCGTATAGGTAAATCTTTTATATCAATAAACTTCTGTCTGGGATATTTGCTTTAAAAATAAAATGAAAGCAAAGACTAAATGATATGAAATATATGAAGTCACAATATTTGATGTGAGTTACATCTAACATTAATCTGCAAATACGAAACCTAAATGTTGCATCTCTGCTCGAACCTTCTGTTACCGTTTTCTAAGTAGCTTCGTTACACATTCATAGAAAGATTTTAAGGGAAAAAATATTAACTTCAACTTTTTCTAGAATATGTTAATTTTTAAAACTAAACATTTTGTTTCTTCTAGGGAAGTAAATTTCAAATATATCGAGAATTTTCTTCTTTTTTTTTCAATATCTATGTGTAGATTGACTGGAATCTATGTGTAGATTGTTAAATTAAATCTTACGATTTTCTGGGAATTAAAAGAGATCCAACTATCCTTAAAAGTTTTCGGGCAAGTGCTGCAGACTGTCCTAACTTAAGAATACAACATCCATTCCTATTAACTTCAGATATATATCTTAAAATACATTATATTTCATTGTTTATCCACATTCAGATTTCTTTCATTTATTCGGTAGTAAAACAATTTCCAGTGGAATTTAAAATTATAGATCAATTAAGCAAATAATACCTAGAGGCAAGATTGTTTTTAATTATTGTAATATAAAGAATCAAAAAATTACTAACAAAAGCCAAGCAACATAATTGTTAATTAAAGTTTAAGAAATTTAGAAAAGATAAAATAACATTCAATGTTTCCGATAGTTAGAATCATAATCAATAACAGTAAAAAAAAAAGAATTAAATACAAATAATGGAGAACAAAGCCAAAAAATACATTTAAACCTTGAGATTCGATAGGAATATCAATATTTTATTTTAAGTAGACTAAGTATAACAGTCTCATCATCATCATCATTGTCCCTAGCTGGCGGGTGGTGGGGGTTTTCCTCTCAACCAGTACGCTGCTGTGGGTGCCTTTGAACATTGAACTTTGCAAACGATCTTCCTCCAATCATGGCGATTTGTGGCTAGGACTTTGGCTTCGTCTATAGATATGTGAAGGCTCTTCAAGTCTTCCTTGATGATTCCAATCCAAGTTTTCTTTTGGGCATTTCTCTGGGTTTTCTAATTGGTTGGTCGTTCTTTCCATAAAGCTTTGTTTGGAAGTCGGGCATTGTTTATACGACAAACGTGTCCAAACCACTGTAACCTTTTCTTCTGGATTTGTACTTTGAATGGTTGCCTGATGATCACAACTGTCTCGAATGGATTCGTTTCTGATTCGATCTTTTACTGACACTCTCATTATTCGTCTCAGGCACCTCATCTGGAAAATTTCGAGTTATTGATGTCGGCTTTGAGGAGTGTCCAGGTCTCAGCGCCATAGAGAAGTATTGGAATTATTGATGTTCGGAAAATACGTATTTTCGTCTTCAGCGAGATGTTGTTTTTCTTCCAGAGACACCAGATAAGGGAAGCGAAAGCAATTGTTACTTGGCCTATTCTGCTGTTAATTTCAGACGTTGCTGTTGTTTTCTTTTCTTGAACAATGGAGCCGAGATATTTGAATTCAGAGACTTGTTGAATTAAATTTCCTTCAAAGTAGACATTCACTGGAGAACCTTCGGTGACCATTGCTTTCGTTTTCTCAGTGTTGATTTGGAGGCCTTAGGAATGGGCAATGTTGGCAATGTCATTGACAATGTCAGTAGCATCATCTTCAGATTTTGCGAAAATTGTGCAATCATCGGTGAACATGAGGTCCGTGATTGAGTTGTTTTGGTTGAAATGTACTCATGGTCGGCCTCTGAAGGCCTTCCTCATGATCATGTCTATCACCATATTGAATAGCAAGGGGGACACCACATCACCTTGGCGAACACCAGAGTTGATTTCAAAACATTCAGAACTTTCATTCCCGACCTTTATCGAGCTGTTAGATCCCTTGTAAGTTTCTTGGAGAATTCTCGTTATCTTATCCGGAATGTGCTCAGATTTCAGCGAATTCCAAAGCGCCGGCCAATAAAGACTGTTGAATGCAGCTCTGAAATCAATAAAGACAACAATTACTTTCCTACCACACCTTGTCCATTCTTCCATCAATTGCCGAAGGGTAAAAATATGATCACAGCAGCTTCGACTCGGTCGAAAGCCAGCCTGTTGTTCTCGACTAGTTTGCTCTCGGTGGTCTTGAATTCTCTTTTGGATTGTTTTCATGAGGATCTTGCCAGTGACCGAGAGAAGACTGATACCTCTATAATTATTACAGATACTTCTATCGCCATTCTTATGGATAGGGATAATGACCGCTTGCTTCCACGGAGAAGGAATTTGCTCAGTGCACCATATTTTAGTGATTAGCATATGTATTCGTTCGAGTAGAACCTCACCTCCAGCTTTGATGCTTTCTGATGTGATCTGGTCTATTCCAGATGCTTTTCCATTTTTCAGTGAATTGATGGCAGCTCGAACTTCTTCTAAGGATGGTTCTTCATCATTCATTGGATATAAAGGAGGATCAATGGGAGGGGGTTCCGCTGGCTGGCCTCTGGGAGGTTCATGGTTATACAGATTACTGAAGTAACTTCTCCATCTCTTAGTTTATCGTCAATGGATTTTACAAAGGTTCCGTCTTCGTTTCTGATGTTGTCACTTTTCAATCTTGTTTTTCCACTGAGGCACTTGAGAGTTCGGTAGACTATGTTGTAATTGTTTCTACTGGTTGCCTCCTCAAGATTGCCCGCAATGCCGTTCCAGTAGGCTTCCCTTTCTGATCTCAACATCCTTTCCGTTTCCCGGTTCAGCTTTCGATAGAGGTCACGATTGATTAGCTTCGCTTTCTTCCTCTGGTCAATCAAGTTGAGACAGTCATCTGAAATCCAAGATTGTGTTCTGTGGCGAGTAGTTGGACATAACGGCTTGGCGCATTCCAGAATAGATTCTGAAATTTGTTTATTTAACTTATCTGGTTCCTCAAACTCCCTCAGTGCTGCAAAATGGTTAGATAGTGCGATTTGATAGTTCTCGTGTGAATTTATTAGAAGATGCTTCCAGTTAATTCGTGCTTGAGATCTTGGTTTGTGGAACGTACGTTTTAAACGGAGCTTGACGACAGCTCTTACCATGTAGTGATCTGTCATGCAATCGGGACCTCTCATTGATCTTACATCCTTAGTGTTGAGCGAAATCTCGAATTTATCAGAATGTGGTCAATCATCGAAGCGTCTTTACCAGACGGGTTTCTCCAAGTGAGCTTGTGGTGTTTACGGTGCTGAAAGACCGTATTACTTTAAAAAAAGGTTATTAGAAGCTGCAAAAGAAAGTAATCTTAGTCCATTATCATTTCTATCACCAATGCCATTTCTTCCCATTACACCATCCCAACCTGTTCTATCAGTGCCAACTTGGGCATTGAAGTCACCGGCAAAAATTATGAGTTCTGATTTAGTGATCAAGTCAAGTGTCTCTTGGATTTGGTCATAGAAGTCGTCCTTAATTTCATAAGTCTAAAAATACAAACAGTTAATTTAATACAAAGTCTCTAAGTTAACCATTAAAAAGCATTAATACAATTATTATTTTTGTTTAATTTATTTATGGTTAATTTATATGCAATTTATTAACACAATATCTGCTTAGTATTTAACTTAAGTAATTTTAAGTTTTTGGAAAGCATGAGTTGTAATTATTTAAGCCAATATGTTTTGGCCAATATGTTTTGCCAGCACTTTGCAAACAATAGTAAAAGTGAAAATAGTTTGAATAATAAATTCAATATTGCAATTGAAAAAAAGACCTGCAACAATACAATCGAAATTGAGAAAGCAAATGAACATGAAATCTCCTATATAATAGTTAAACTAAAAAACACAACTACTAAAGGAATTGATAACTTAGATAAATACACCTTAAAAAACAATATACAAATTTTCTCTGAGATAATCACTGTCCTTATAAATAACATTATAGATACAGAAATATATCCTGATAATCTAAAGATATCTAGAATTATTCCAATATTTAAGAAGGGAGGCTTTAGAAACCTGGATAATTACAGACCGATTGCAATTCAACCAATAATTAATAAAATCATAGAAAACTATCTGTCAATAAAACTCAAAAACTTCTTGTATAAATACAATATAATACATAAAGAACAATATGCATATCAGGCAAACAATAGCACCATCAAACTACTTGAAAACTTAAATGATCAAATTAATTACAACCTAAATAAAAATAAATTTGAACTAATGCTTTCCATTGACCTTAGCAAAGCATTTGATGTCATTGATATGCAGATTCTATTTGAGAAATTACAACTAATTGGAATTAGAGGAAAACTATTAAACATTCTAAAACATTACTTCGAAAACAGAAAAATATATGTTCAAATTAATAATTTAAACAGCAAAAAAGAAAAAACAAATAAAGGAGTTCCACAAGGATCCAATTTAGGACCAACCCTTTTTATCATTTACATCAATGATTTATTTGGAATTATTAAAAACTGCCACATACACGTATATGCTGATGATATTCTTATATACACGGCTAATAATAATATCAAAACAGCACAGAAAACAATACAAGAAAATTTCGTTAACATTCAAAAGTGGACTCACAATAACAAACTTATTATTAACGAAAATAAAACTAAACTCCTCCTCATTAATCCTAAAAAGAAACTTCCTAAAGAAAAGCCAGTAATTTTATATCACTCAGTAAAATGTTTGCTAAAAGATCATGAATACTGCATAAAATGCAAAGAAATAGAACAAGTGGACGAACTTCAATACCTTGGATTAACAATAAATAAAACTTATACATGGTCAAATCATATCAAAAACTTACACAAAAAACTTAATGTTCTCTCTTATATATTCTTCCACATCAAAGATAGTTTACCCACAAAGATTAAAATGATTATTTACCATGCATTCTTCGACTCATTAATTAATTAAGCACCTCACATTTGGGCTAATACAACAGATACTGAATTAAAAAATATAAATACACTACAAAATAAAATAATAAAATTAGTTCTTTCTAAAAGAATTAGTAAGAATAAAGAAACTAGAAAAGAACTAATGTTGAAATATGGAATCTTATCGCCAAAACAAAAATATCTATATAATTTATTAATAAAACACTATCCAGAAATCAAAACTGCAATAACTGTTGAAGGAAAAAATTATAATCTCAGAAATAAAAATAAAATCAAATTAGACTATCCATACATTTTTAATAGCTATGGGAAAAGAAATGCTTATTATCTAATAGAAGAAATTTATAATAGTATACCTGATTGTAAACTTTTAAAAGACAAAAGAATTTCTGAAATAAAAAAATTAGTAAAAAAATGGCTTATTATAAATATTGAAAATAGGTAATTCAAAAATTCTAAATATAGTCAATCTCCTTTGAAGTTCTTAAAACCATAATCTTGATTTCAATTGATCTTGCAGTGAATAGTTGTGTATATAGTACTTGTGTATATGGTAATATAGTATAGTACTTGTGATTGTGATTACTATATATTATATGGTATTATTATAGTATTATAGTGTATATGATTGTGATTACTATATATATATGTATTACTTGTTAAACTTTTTAAACATTAATCATAGATTTTTATTAATGTATAACTTCCAAAAATTTAACAACCTTGTATACTTAGTTAACTGTTTATGTCAACTTCCTTTATTCCAAAAAAAAAAAAAAAAACAAAACAAAAAAAAAAAAATTAATCCTAAGTTATGAATTAATATACTGTATAATCGGCAATTTTAGTCTCTTTACTTTTCTAAAAAATGCATATGTAACTAATAACTCAAATATATCAATATGAATGTACTCAAAGGTAGCACCTGTTGATAGGAAGCTCTACAAATGCTTCCTAACAGGACTATGATAAAATGTAACGGAAATAAAATGAATGAATGAAAAAAAAAATTATTATTATTATTGTGAAACTCTTTTATTCCATCTTAGTTTTAGAAGTAATGATAACATTTTTGCATTTAAAATAAGTTTAAAAAGCGTTAATTTGGGGGGG
>JAFIDM010066142.1:0-11223 GCA_023159025.1 Thereuonema tuberculata
GTTGATGAGAAGAGCTAAAGCCAGGCTAAAACGTGGAACGCCCCCACGTGTGAACGCATTACGCGAGGCTTGGATTAAGGCTAAGAGGAATTACAAACGGGAAATGCAAAAAGCTAAATGGAACTCGTGGAAGCGGTTCTGTGAACAAGCATCTACCGAGAATTCATTTTCCAAACCTTTCCAAATTCTCAGTGGCAAGCTGAAGAAGCGGACCCCAATTTGTCCGGTCTTGCTCTCAACTGGACATTGGACGAAAACTGAACAAGAAACGGCGGAAAACCATCTAGCGAGGCTCTTCCCAAAAGATGAACTCACGACGGAGGAGAGAAATGCAATCCTGGAACCCTTTCCGGAAGCATTGCTTGGCTCGGACAACCAAGCCTTCTCCTTGTCAGAGCTAGGTAACGTCGTGCGAACGCTGAACCTATCGGCCGCATCTGGTACGGACTCGATACCCAGTCGAGCCCTACCTCATGTCTTTGAAGCCGTAGGGGAGCCGTGGCTCAGGCTCCTAAACCGTTGCCTTCGAGAAGGCCTTTTTCCCAAGTGTTGGAAAGAGGCTCGGGTTGTGCTTGTCCCTAAACGCGAGAAGGGTGCTGTTCGACCGATCTCTCTGCTATCCGTCCTGGGGAAAGTGCTAGATAGATTGGTTGAACAGAGACTCACCTTTTTTCTCGAAAACAAACAACTCTTGTCCGAGTTCCAATTTGGGTTTAGAAAGCAACGGTCGACTATAAACGCCCTTAAGTTTGTAGTCGAACAGACGGAAGCAGGTAAGGCGGCCGGTCACTACGTCTGCCTTGTTTCCCTCGATATTAGTAATGCGTTCGGGTCCCTGATACACGCCAGTGTCGAACGCAGGCTCAGAGCATATGGCTGCCCAAGAAACCTTACTGCCCTGATAAGGAGTTTTCTCCGGGAAAGAAAACTCATCTTGGGTCAAGCCAGAGCCAAATCAAACCGAGGTTGTCCGCAGGGATCCTGTCTAGGAACCCTACTTTGGAACGTCGTTTGTGACGAAATACTCGCAGAATGTGCGCTTGCCATTCCTGAGGGATCGGAACCAGGGTACACGCACAGGCTCGTCGGTTACGCTGATGACCTGTTAGCCGTCCTGACGGCCACATCGAGGCAGAACCTTATGACGGCTTGGCGGAAAGTCCAGGCACCAATAGAGAAATGGGCCAACAGGCACCACCTTGCAATCTCCCCATCAAAGTCCGCCGCACTCCTTGTTGCCGGTAGACCACTGGTCTGCCTTCCCTGCCTCAGGATTGACGGGCAAAAGATTGCATTCCAAACTACACTCAAATACCTGGGGGTTACTTTCTCTCGGAATCTAAACTGGGTGTCGCACATAAGGACAGTACGGTCAGAGCTTTCGACCATTGCCTTGCGTCTACCGGGTATTGCTCCGGTGACCGGGGGAGTGATTCCGAAAGCTCGGAAGTTGTTTTATGAAATGGTGGCGCGTCCAAAAGCGCTCTATGCAGCTGAGATCTGGGGAAAGTCAGCCCATCACGTGAAAGTTGCCGACAACTTGCGGGCTTTGGCCCGACCATTTCTGAAGGCAATTACTCGCTCCTACCGCACTGTAGCGAACGAATCCTTGGCCGTACTGAGTGGTGAAATACCTTTAGACATAATAGCCGGAACTGCGCCTGACTACTACGCCGAACTGCGGAGTAACAGGTACGACGGCGGCCATTTATTCCCAGCCTGGACGCACCCGGCGCACATTCAGAGCCGTCCAATAAATGAATGGCACGGTAACCTGAGCACCTACAGAGCCGTAGTTTTTACGGACGGTTCCAAAATCAATGAGAGATCGGGATTTGCCTTCGTGTGCTACGATGCTAATATGGAGCAATTAGACTCGGCCACACACAGGCTACCCGATCACTCGAGTGTATTTCAAGCCGAACTTGGCGCGATATATACGGCTACCCAGTGGGCCCTCGAGTGCCTTCAAGGAACCACAGGGGAAATCGCCGTTGTATCCGACAGTCAAGCAGCCCTTAGCTCCATTGCTAGGGGGGCCCCCAAGTCCTTACTGGGATGGAAAGTGACGGAGAATCTAGCGCAGCTAGACTCAGCTGGTATCGGTTGCCAACTTTTTTGGACTAGGGCACACGTTGGCACCGAAGGTAACGAGAAAGCAGACAGACTTGCGAAACTAGCAACGGCCCTGCCGGCAGTTACTTTTGACGGGCCATTGCCCAGAAGCAGAGCTAGAAATCTCCGCTTCCAAAAGTGTTTGATCCTCTGGCAGAATAGGTGGTCTGACTCCGATAAAGGCCGGCCTCTGCATATGTTCTTACCGCAAGTCAGCACGGATACGCTCTTCTCGGACTTTGCCTTAAACCAATTCATGACTGGTCACGGCTTCTTTAACAGCTATCTAGCCAAGCACAGACTCCGCGCGAGCCCTGTGTGTGACCGTTGTGATGCGGAAGAGGTGGAGTCTGTGTCGCACGTCCTTTGGGACTGCCAGAGCGAATTCCGACTGAGACATCGGGCAAAGCTTGAGAGAGCGCTCCTTTCCAACGGCCATCCCGCGCCGTGTGAAATGCCAGTACTCCTCGAAATCCCTATCGAGTTCAGCCGCTTTGCCAACGCTTGTCTCAAGGAGCCTCCCCTCGGAAATGTTAGACTCAACTAAGCAGACCTGCCCACTGCCCTTAGAGTCATTTTATTGTGTGAGAAGACTGTAATTCCATAGCAGAACTGGTAATAACGTCTAACGAAGGCCGACCCGTGCCTTCGTTTCTGACAGATCTATGTGTGTTATCCCTAGAACAACCGCTCTGTTAGCGGATTGACTTCGATGATCCTTTACCGTGAAAAGAGGTTTAGGGCTCTCCTCACCCTGTAATGCAAATCGAGAGCAAAAAGGAGCTTTCTCCCGGCTCCGGCGTGGTTCTGGCAGCCACGCCCGTGAGGGAGTTGCCATTTTTTCCCCTTCTATATGTTTCATGTTTGTGATTGATCTCGGGTGCTCTTCTTTCCCTATGTGAACAGTCCTTCGCCGCTTTCTCTCCTCCTATTTTCTCTTTTCGGGCCCTTCTCTCGGGGTTGGTGGTTCCGTCCCATTTTGATAGTAGAGCCTTAAGTTCTCAGCCGCTTAAACCCTTAGTTGGGTACAATGCGTGTAAAGACTGTGTCTGTCTGTCTGTAACTCGATATAATTAGGCTATTAAGATAGATCCAACAGTTCTCAGTGGTACCATTGAATCAAAAGTACTCAAATTGGATGAAAATATTAGTTCATTGTGTCATTCCATGTTGTTTCCATGAAAATTTATTCTTGGGAACTAACCTCGACAACTGAAATTCTAACAAAACATGCGTTCAATACCAAATAATTTTGTTACCACTGTATCCATTTTAATGAAATTTTTCATATTTTTCTCAGTTGTTTACGCTGATTTCAAAACTCAAAACCATTTCTGCCGTAGAAGCTTCGTTCACAAGTTAGCACAATATTTAGATTACATTTACTTTATATTTGATAGCTGATAATAAAATGATTTTTCAGATTTTTTTATGCCTGTTGGCCGACAGGCTTTGCTGCTAGGTTTAAATAATAACAAATTTTTGTTTAAAAATCAAACAATATAAATTTCATTAAAATATATTTTTTTAAATCAAATCATTTTACGGGCTGTGAAAAATGCTTAAAAAGCGAGATTTCTCGCTTTTTAAATTTTTTTTTGAAACATTTTTATTTAATAATAATGTTTATCAGATTCAGAGTTTTCACCCATTGTTAGCATCTGCAATCCATACCTTGGAAGGAAACAACATGAAAACAATTTTCTGTCGTTCTCAACGTTAATTTCCAAGCCACAGTTTCTTTGGCAATGATGAATTTAAGTGTTTATGAACTAAACTGATTCAAAGTCTCAATTAATATCAGATTTCGGAAAGTTATTTGACATTAACAAAATAATAAATAAGGGACAATGTTTTGATTGAAAGCAAACTTTTATTTTATTTTTTTAGTATTTACCTAATATATTTTTTACTTATTTTTTTCATTACAGAAATGAAGATTTATTTTAAAAACTTCAAAATTCAGTCTGTCACTTTTTATTCTTTTTCCTGTTTCTTCTTCAACATATCTGCTGCTTTATCGCAATTTGCCTCTGCTTTTCCCTGCAAACAGTCGTGAAATTACAGTATTAATTAATAAAATAAAGATTATAAATAGCACATCAGACTTAGTAAAATTATTATATTCACTTCATTTCTTTTGATTGTTAAATTAGATAATTTATAGCATGGTGAATATTGAAGAATTACTTAATTATATGAATTGGGAAAAATATCTTAATTTTCTGGAAAAAGCAGCTACAAGTTGGTTACACTCTACCAATAATGTCTTTAATATCTAAACTTAATAATTATCTTCGTTCATTATAATATTGTTTACAGGCCTTAACTGTAATTTCGAAATAATTCTTAAATATATCTGATATTGTATTTTTTAATTAATTAATTATTTTCTAGCCTAATTACCAACTTGTAATATCAGATATTAAAAAAAAAAGCAATTCCAACTTCTAACATAACATAACTCTGAAATCCGTAGGGGGGAAGGTGGTATTATGGAACAGGGTTGTAATATTAAACAGCAATTTTTGTGCAAGTAGCTGCTGCTATCATCCGGAAACCGCTCTAATTTCTATTGCTGGTGTTCCTTTTAGCCATCTAGAGGTAGGTAACTTCAGTATTTCGTTGTGTATGGTTATGAGAAGAAGTAGTGTGTTTTCGTAAGCCTGAAAGTTTTTACAGGGTATGATTCAACACAATTTCTGGTACTGTTATTAATACGAATGAGGTTTTGCTCATATTGTATATAATTATTAATTAACTGAACTACAAAATGATGTATTCAGTACTTAAGAATTAATATTTTATTACTGAGAATGGATCAGTCAATTTCCATATGGCGACTGGTGGTAATATGAAACAGGTGTTCCATAATACAACCTCACGATGCCAAGAAGCAAATTAGGACCTGAAAAGAAGGGACTAAGGCAGAAATGGCGTCAAGAAGATGTAAATGCAAGAAAACACCAAATCAGCAGATTTTTGCTCATGAAAGACTTGAAATTTTTAATTGAGCGTTTTCTTTCAATTATAAAGTGTTCAGCGTTAATTTTTACTTTTTCTCTGTAGTTTCTATATTTTCTATTGATGTGAAGCAAAACAATGCATTAAAGTATCAACAATAAATGATTTTTTTACTAGAATAGCAATAATAAAGAAGTATTGTTGCATTTTAACATCTGTTTCATATTACAACCCCAGTTCAACAATTCATTTTTTTGTAGAATGTTCTAAATAATTGTACCTATTCAAAAGTTTTAAATATTTATTTAAAAATGTGTAATATTTATCTCACACGATATATATACTAATGCTACTGACGATTTTCATACATTAGAGCCACTTGAAATTCAAGATTTTGTCAAAAATAAAAAAGGGGTCCATATTACCACCACCTCCCCTAATATAATTTCAGTAAGTAATCTCTACAAAGTTACTACAAAGTTATTCAGATTTCTTTTATGCGAATCACAACACAAATCTTTCAAATAAAAAAATTATAGAGCCTTTTCCCGATTTGAAGTGCTATTTAATGTTTTCAAATTACAGAATTAAAAGATTTATAATTATTTTCCAATAGTTTTCAAAAGTTCCAAAATAAAGTATTACCAACATGATGCAATGTATGATACAATACTAAGAAACTTGTACTGATAAAAGAGTTTTTCTTCAAAGGAAAATTTTGAGTCCTGCACTGGCTGATTAGCTCTGGCTGAGGAGAGCCTAATAAGCTCGAAACGGCCGTCCCATAGTATCAGCTCGACTCAAAAGGCATTCTTATTTGAATTATATTTCTTCTTGTTTTGAAATTATAATGCAAATACTGAATTAACAATTCAAAAGTTTTAAAGAAAAGATCGGGCCATTTAAAGCGAAACATAAAAAATTTAAATTATAATTTACATAAATAAATAGATAAATAAATAAATGAAATATTGATAATTATAGAAAATTTAACAAATTATTATAATAATCGATGTTTTTTAAATAACAACAAAGATAATAGATTTATAACAAGAAATTTTATACTAATCAAGTTAATTAAGTTCGTCAATTATATAATTGTTTTAATTCCGTTAATAAATAGTAATTTGTTGCAGAACGATACCGCTATGGCATTAAAATTATATTGTGTTTAATTTTTAACTTGTCTTTTTTCCTTTCTTTGAGAACCAAATTAACCACTGATAATTGTATTTCAGTTAAGATAAAGTTGCTCAATTAGATAAGGAACTTTGAATATAAGTTTTCAAATTAGAATATACCTTATCTGCTTTACACTTCTCAGCACAATCTGAAGCATCTGCATAGCACTGAAAGAAAAAAAAAAAACTCCTGTTACGAAGATAAAACAATTCAACATGAACTTTCCAGGTTTTTACTCCAAGAATGAGCTAATAGAATGAAAACTACAATAGATAAAATGAAACTAAACTTCAGTTAAATAAAATCTTAAAGATTTGATTAAGTCACTAACGCAGACAATTTCAGCAAATTATTTATGTTGTATTGTTTCATTAAATTTCTTGTAGTAAAGTCCATTTGGATAAAGAGAGAGTTTTCGAGTTCAAACCAAATCCTTTAATTCTCCACTGCTTCAGTGTAGAAGGAATCGTTTTAAATTTATGTGGATTTGTAAAATTACAGCAAATATTGAAAGTTCCAATTGGTAGTCTATGCATTAAATGATCAGTTCTGTTAACTGATTGAAATTTTTAGATATAGATAGGTAATTGGAAAGAATTTCGTTAATTAATAAAAGAAGACAAGTATAATCGAATCAGAAAGGGAATTTTCTTTACTTTTCTTTTATTTTGATCAGGTGCTGCACTTGTTTTCTTTTATTAATTATTCACAGCACGTTAAATGTTTCTGTTACTTATTAAGTTCGTTAATTGTTGGTAGATAAAAATTAGTATATTTTCCGTTATTTGTATTTTAATGAACAATTTAAATTCCTTCCATGAATAGGATACAAAGCAATAAGAAAATAAGTGAAGAAGATTAGTGAATCCAACGTAGAATTAAAATTACCGTATTGGATTTCAATTTGCTTTTCCTTCTGTAAAGATGTTAGTCGAAAGTTGAAAAACTGTTGCATTTTTTTTAATTATCATCTTTAATGTAATTTTACATTAAATTACTTTTATCCACTTTTGATTACAATTATTTGTTTCATTTTACCAATCACCAGTAAGAGTTAAATACTTCATTACAAGAACTTAGAAATTACATGTAAGATTTTTAGAATTAGGAGTGATTTGTTTATTATCAAATAATTCTAAACATTCATATAATTTACTTTCTTATAATCCTATATTTGAGAAGACTTACTTTTTCTTTGAATGCTTCTGGTGTACATTTTTCCTTGCCTTCTTTTTTATGTTCTTCCCACTTCTGCTTATGAATATCTTTAACGCAAGTTATACATTCTTCTTTATCCTGGAATTAAAAATATCCAGTTTAACCTTACATATACAAATAAAATACAAAATGCTATTGCTTTTATCTCTTTTGTTACCATCAACTGATGATCGCTCAACAACTATCTTTATTTTTAATGTGTATTTTTGCTTTTGGTTTAAATTTATGGATGGTCATATTTCTTTCTAAAATCATTATTTCACTCTTGATTACAAAATTAACTTATGTTCTTGTATTTATCGTCTTTTATATGATGATCCTAGAAAAACTGATGTCTTTGAAATGGTTAGTCAAAAAAAAAATCAAATGATTCGATTTAATGGTACTTGAATACGGTAATTATTTCTCCAAAGAAAACCACTCTCTTCTGAATTACTGGGATATGCAATCATTAAAACAGACGATGTCACAAATATGTGGGTTTTTTTTTTCTTAATATTTTAACTTTGCTATTTTTATTAAAAGCTTTGATATTAGAATTTCTAGTTTTTATTTTATCTTCTGTATAGTTAATGAGTTTTTACTATTACAATCATTTTACTTCTTAAAAATATAAACAAATGGATTTATTATACTACAAATCTCCATGAAATGTTTTGGCAGAAATTCATTTAAACGAGCGAAGCGACTCCAAATAGATCACATTTTGTGAACCGTTTTATTCAAAATCTCCAGTAGCTAGAAATGTGAAATTTTGCATGCCCACCTAGAAATCCATACAGCAGTGCAGAATTATATTTCCAACACTTAAAACTGTAAATTTTAATATGAGTTACTGTATTTGGTTTTAAAAACTTGGAAAAAGCCATAAGAAAAGCGCCATTAGTTCTTAAACCGAAACAAAAAATTGGTAATTTCTAATAGTCCTACATTTCTAATAATCCAAATAACTTTAAATTTTTAATAAACATCCAGCAACATCAACACATTTCTTCGCCCAATATTTCGATTTTTTATCCAAAAATCTTTATCAAGGGATATTACATAGAAGAGAAAAACTACTATATCCTTCTAAAAAGATCAATAATATGATAGAATGAATCAAATTTAAATCAATTTAAACTAGAATCAAAACCCATAAAACTGGGTACCCTCTTCGACCTATGATAAATTATTTTGGGTCTCCTTTTCAAGGAGTGGGTAAATTTTTAAATAATATCTTGGAAAAATTACCCCTTAATAAACCAAATGTTTTAATCAAGGATACTCCTTGTTTAATAAGTGTTCTTAAGAATTATAAAGAAAATATGGTAAAAATGAAGAAAAAAGTAAGGTTATACTCCCCAGACGTTGAAGCAATGTATACTAACAATGTATACTAACAATGTATACCTTTTAGATGACGCCCTTAAGATAATTGAAGAGAAATGTCTGGTTAATCATAACGTATTAAAGTCCTTTAACATTGTCCATGCTGATTTCATAAAAGTGTTAATTATGTTGTGTAGTAATAAGTATTTTAGGTATAAAGATAAATTTTATGTGCAATCAAAAGGCTTCCCGATGGGTAGTCCTGTTTTGTAGTCCTGTAGTCCTGGTTAGTCCTGTACACAATGAATTTGTGTACTACGACAGATTTGAATGGAAAACATTAAATTTAATGTATAAAGCCAGAATTCCAATCATTGTGATATCTAGACATAAGTTAATTCCAATGAGTCTAGTTTAAGATAAACTGATTTCGCCAACTATGTACAAATGTATTCTTGAGTTAAAGTGTGTGTTAGAATTTATTTAGTGATTTCAACGTTATTTGCATTTTATTGCATGAAAACCATTTAAATATAATTATTCAACCTAGTCCAGTGTTGGGATATATTTTATATCTTCAATATTTCTTCAATCACTGCCTCTATATTTACTGAATCTTTCAATTGCATTACTGCTTTATTGTCGTAGATTCCTGTATAATCATTTCTTCATTGAAATCTTCCCTCCACAATCATTTTGATTTTACGCCTTTTCTGAAAACACTCAGTTTTGGTTACTTAATAAACAACTATTATTATTCAAAAGAAAATTAAGATTTTAATGAAAATGAGAAAATAATAGGGTTTCATGACAAATAATGTCATTGCAAATTTTTGAGTTATTTTAGGGTAGAGCTATATAATGTATAATCGTATGAATTTTAAATCTTAGAAGTACATTACAAAATGTATATAAAATCTTATATTTAAAATAACTATTGTTTAAAACTGTCTTTCTGTAGGATTCTACCTCAATTGCTTGAAATGGAGATTCATAAACATATACTTACATCACAGATATCATTTACAGCTTTCTGAAAGAGAAAAAAAAATATTTTAAATAAAACTGATAGAAAGGTGAAATAATGTTTTAAAAAAAGTAATAAAATAATGTTGAAGCTCCATCTTTATTTATGGTTCATCCTCAACTAATAGTAGATGAATGTCTTCACTGCCTCTATTTCATTTAATTTTTATTTGTAAGTTATTTCTAAAAAATATTATCCATATTATTATTATTATTATTATTATGTCTAAAAAAGTTTTAAACTTAGATCAATTTAATAATTTAGCAGTCAATTCTGTTAATACTTTTAGTCTAAGAAATTATTTAAGGACGAATTTTTTTTAATTAATTTCGATTAATAGGTTATTTTCTCATTTTATATTTTTATGGATTCTACTGGGATTCAATTTTTATTTTCTTTGTTTTCGCCAGTTTCATCTTTAACTTTAAATTAAGTAACTTTTAGAAATAACATTAAAATAATTAACATTATTAAAAGTAACATTAAAATTATTATTAATAATATGATCATTCCATTTATAAATAACTTAGTGTAGTTACATATTATCCCTTTAATAAACCTCAAGAGAAAATGCAAATTGAAAAAAAAGAAAAACTATTCAATTCTTTATAGTTAAACGTTTTATAAATATTTTATTTGGGCTTAGTTCTATTAAAAAGAGATTTATGTTGAGAAATTTATCCCGGGAATCACACCTTCGCAATAATGTATCGTGTAGAGAAAGGGAAGATATAGGGAAAAGATTAAAATGTAATTAATTTACAAGGTTTCGAAACTTCTGATTTTGTTTTATTATAACAATAACAATACAGTTTTTGTGGCAGCTTTTGAATAATCACATGGAAACTATGCATGTAAAATATAGTATACTATAAAGTATACTATTAAAATGATTTTTTAAACCCTCTGCTTCATTTGTTTTCTTAAGAATTGGTAATATGATTCTTCTATCCTTTGTTTAATATCTACTTTTTCATTATCCTTAATTCTCTGTATAATTTCTCTAACAATAATAATTTTGTATTTCTCTTTTCCAATTCCTGTATCAACCATTCATCCGAAAGTCCAATCTCATTTAAAAATTTAGAAATTTTAAATGTTTTAAATTATTCCATTATGTTTTAAATTATTAGTTCTCCCATGTTCTATTTGTATCCAACAACGCTTTGGAAATCTATCTTCCTCCATGTTTTCAATTTTTTTTAATTGAAAAGAGATTTTAATTCATTTGCATTGGTTTTTGGCGCTGTACTATAAATATCTCCTCCATATCCGTTTCTGCTTTAATAATAAAATTGGGTGTGTTCCAATTCAAATTTAAAATGATTTTTTATAAACCTCAGCAATATTTTTTTTCAATCTTCTCTCATTGTCCAACCCCAAACTTCCGCTCCAAATCTCATAAC
>JAFIDM010066143.1:0-11222 GCA_023159025.1 Thereuonema tuberculata
CGCAAAGCGTACTAGAGTCACCCTCACATAAGCTGTACTGGGACCGTCCCATTCACACAGACAAAACTATACATCACAACAGACCTGACATTACACTTGTTCATAAGGTCAACAAACAGACCTATCTCATTGATATTGCAGTTCCCATTAGCAAGAACATGCAGAAAACTCACGCTGACAAGATAAGTAAATACACAGACCTAGCACACGAGCTCCAGAAGCAGTGGAGGCAGGACCGAGTACGTGTTGTACCCATCATCCTGTCCGCTACTGGTCTGGTGCCTCACACATTGCATCACAGCCTCAGCACACTAGGACTTCATAAAAACACTTATGCACAACTCCAGAAGGCTGTAGTACTCAACACAACACGCATAGTTCGGAAATTTATGGACACAAGCACACATCCCTAACTATTCTTTCAATTTTTTTTTTTAATACACTTGGCAATATGTGCTTTGGTCTTTGATCCGCCATATTGTCTTAGCTGGGGAATCCCATGGTTTGAAACTTTTTCGATACAATAATAATAATAATAATAATAACAATCCCTCATGGACCCTATCTCCTCGTGGTGGGGGCAGTACCTACACTAGCTTTAATGTCCAACCATCCATGATGAGAACTCGTTCTAATATAGATCGTGCTGCATCGGGTGTGGCGCAGGATAAAGTCACCGCGTTTAGGGGTTGGGCAGAGGCCTCCGTTCGAAAAATATACAGTCTCCCTCAGGTGATGGTGGAGAAAGGCCACCCCATCCTGAAGTATGGCTACCACAATGCTCGGGCAACACCATCCAGCCCGAACGGTCGGTAGTGTTTCGTCTGTGTCAGAGCAGGCGACCACCGAGACTGGGAAACCACGTCCGCACATCCAATGTTTATCGCAGATGAACCAGGATCTAATGCGCGACTTCTACACCGTTACACAGTTAGGGACTCAACTCACAGGATACAGACAGGGACTACACCACGCATTCACCACACGTTATCCGACGTTAGGGCTTAGCGAACAGCGGGTAGCGGATCAGCGACGTTCCATAGTAGTAAACAATCTTATTCCATAGTAGTAAACTATCCCACAACACCTTGACAATATCCAAACATTAGAAGACATCCACACAACACTCTATTGCGCCGCACAGGGAACCTTTCGGGCACTTGGAATCAAACAACCACACATACCTTCCATGCACGGTCAAAAGAATACATCCCCCCTTGGAGACGTCGCCTTGAGGGCTACATCAACGACCTTAGAGGAGACGTATCCAGGCTCACACAATACTGTGCACGAAACAAAACAAAGAAATTTATGTCTCAGTTTAGAAAGATATTCATGGACATAAATACTCGCCATTCACATTCAAACCATCGTAACCAGGATCAGGATCATCTCGACACACTAAAACAAAAACTCAGCACACTTGCAAAAAGATTACAAAGGTATAAACAGTGGACTCTGCGCAAGCAACAGAACAACACTTTCCAATACAATGAGAAAAAAATCTACAGATCACTTACATCTTTCTCTACTACCCACTAACACAAATACTCCCACCAGCGAGGCATTACATGAATATTGGTCGTCTCTGTGGTCTAATCCTATCCCCCACAATGATAAAGCACCATGGATCACAGAGGAACAACAACTCACTGAACACTAACCCTTCATGTCCTTCCATTAGATTACTCTCGCTGACATACAGACAGCACTAAAACATGCACACAACGGAATGGCTCCTGGTGCAGACGGCGTCCAGAACTTCTGGATCAAGAGGTTCACGTCCCTCCATGGAAGCTAGCGCTTAAACTCACTAACATAATTCAACACCCAGAACATATGCCTCATTTCCTCACACAGGGTGTCAAATACAGCAAAAACACTGAAACAGCACAACCTGCAAACTATCGTCCAATCACTTGCCTCTCCACACTTTAGAAACTCCTCACCTCCTGCCTCACAGACAAGATCTACACACACGTCGAGATACATGATATTCTTTCAGAACAGCAGAAGGACTGTGGCAGGAATTCCCAGGGTTGTAAGGAGGAACTCCTTATTGACTCAATAGTCCTGCGCCAGGTTGGCGCAAAGAATAGGAACTTATATATTGCGTAATCGACTTCAAGAAGGCATTTGATTCTGTCCCTCATTCCTGGCTGCTACACACCCTTCATATCTACAAAATACAACCCAAGATCACGGCATTCTTAGATGCCACGATGAAGAGTTGGAATACAACATTACATCTACGCACCCCCAACACCTCCATCACTATGCGATGTCGAAGAAATAGGTCTAAAATTAAAAAAAAAAATCCTCCCTAGTTATAAAATTCTGAAACCCCGGACACTTTTCCGGATATTATAATTCCAAAATAATTAATTTTCTCAAGAGAAAAGATCAACCGTCATAATTTACAAATACTGTTTTAATATAATTGAGTCAGTTATTATTTTTTTAAGATTACAGTAAAACCCCGTTATTACGCTCCCGCTTATAGCACTATCCCGTTCTTTAAGCTCCTTTCATACGGTCCATGGAATTTTCTATGTAACTCTGTATACTTTTACCCTCTTATAATGCTTCAAATCCCGCTTGTAGCGCTTTTTTTATATCGCAAATTTTGCATCGAAAAGAAATGTAACACTGTGAAGATTCTTTAATTTCCCTGGTAGGAGGGAATCTTTGAACTCTTTGAAGTGCGGGCCTGTGATACAGTAAGTTAGTGCAAAATTTCGAAGCGGAAATACCTTTCTATAAGTGAAAAATTGGAAATTCTCCGTAAGTAAGACGAGACTAAGTCAGAAGGATTTTGCAGAATCTCTAGGAATTCCCTCATCCAGTCTGAGAACAATAATAAAATATAAGATTGGAATTACCAATGCAGAAAAGGGTGGTTGCAAACGTAAAAAAGTAAAGTGTGGAAAATATTAAGATGCCGAGGGAATTCTAATTGAATGGATTCATCAGTCCCGTGACGCATCAGTACCATTAAGTGGCCCAATCATTCAAGAAAAGGCGCGTGAAATAGCGGGCAGTGCACTAAATCTGCACTTTAGTGTAGTGTGGCTCCTAGTGGTGTATCAATTGATGTTAATAGTTACTTAAACCGCATTGAAAATGTCATAATTCATAACAGTAGCCCCCACACACGGCAAACCACAATCAAATATTTTTTTAATAGGAAATAAGCTCATATTTGCACTATATCTATTGCAGAATCAAGTATCTTTCCTGTAAAATGGTGTCTAAATGTTTCCCCATCTCCTAAATCATTTCCCGTCTATAGGGCTATCCCGCTAATTACGCATGTAGTTCATGGTCCCTTGACTAGCGTAATAACGGGATTTTATTGTTTATTTATTTTATTTTTTTTTAATGTGCATCAGTCCTAATAGGTATTTCTAAAAGAGAAATACCTGTGGTATAGGTACTGAAAATTTAATCTAAATACAGATAAGTGAAAGAAAAAAAAATTAAGATTAATAATATTAAAATTTAAAACTACCATCAATAATATCTATTATTAACTGATTTTTAACCTGACTAATTCTTTCAAAATTATAATTTTCCCATTTTAATTGATTGAAAAGACTATAAAGGATTTGATTTTTTTGTCTAAATCCCATATTATTATTTATTTTTGTAATATTAAATATTTTTATCCAACCTTTTCTGGTGTTGGAATTAATTTGTAAGTTATCTTTTTTATTTTTTATATCAAAAAAATTCTTTATCATATTGTTATAAATAAATTTTTCATTTAATAAAAGTATTTTATATTTCTTTCTTATGCTTTGTTGTTCCTCAGGTTTTCTGTTTTTAAAGTTAATCATTACGTAATTAAAGATCTTCAGAATAATTTTATTTATATTTTTAATTTGTTGTCTGTTTATAAATATCCAACAGTCCAAACCATAATTAGTGTCGAATCAACATATGCCTTATAAACAACCAATTTCTGTTTAAAAGGAAACATATTTTTAATGTGATAGAAAAAATATAATAAAGTATTTAGTCTTTTTAAGATATAATTATAGTGGAAGTTCCAAGAAAATTTGTCATCTATATAAATACCAAGATATTTTTGTTTATGAACACTTTCAATTGTAGTACAATTACATGATTTAATTAAATTATTTAGTTTTTTAGAATTTATGCAATTTTCATCATGTAGTTGTAGATCTAAGTTATAATTTAACTTTTTATTTTTATTCTTAATCACAATAATTTTTGTTTTATCTTTATTTATTGTCATTTTATTATTTCTTGTCCATTTTTGAATATTATTTATATCATTTTGCAAAAAATTAAAAGCATCTTCCTGATTCCTATCATAAGTCATCAAGAGTACATCATCTGCATAGATATATATCTTTGAATATTGGATGCAATTGTTAATCGAATTTATGAAGATATTGAAGAGCAAAGGACCCAAATTTGATCCCTGAGGAACACCACACTTTATATTGAATAAGTTGCTTTTATAATTTTTTATTTTAATTCGAAATTTTCTTTTTTTTAAGTAACTTTTAATCAATTCATAAGTATCGCCTCTTATACCCATTAAATAAAGTTTATCAAGTAACAAATCATGATCAACAGAATCGAAAGCTTCTTTAAAATCAATAAAAGCAATAAAATCAGTCAATCAATCAATAAATAATATTTCCTTTATTTGAATTATCTGCAATATTTTCATTTAAATTTATTAAAAGTTGCGTTGTACTCTTCTTGTTTTGATAGGCATATTGATTTTCACTAATAAGATGATTTTTTTGTATAAAATTATAAAGGGTATTTGTTTTATATGTTTCTAAGATTTTTAATATATTTGAAAGCAGAGAAATTGGTCTGTTATTTTCAAAACGTTCAGCATTTCCTCCTTTGAAAATAGGTGAAACATAAGCAATTTTCCATAAATTTGGATAAGTATTGTATTATTTTGGTATTCAAAATTTTCTTGGATAATTCAACTATAAAATCTGCGAAAATTTCTTTATGTTTTTTTATATCAGTTATATTTATATAATCAATACCAACTGAATGATTTATATTTTGTTTAGTTATTATACTTAAAATATCATTTGTATTTGGTGGCAAGAAGATAATACAATCTTTTAACGAAGGATTTTCATATTTTAGCATCTCTTTTTTATTGCTGTTTTTGTTGATTTCCTGTGTTTGTGTAAAATTTTTTTTAAATTCCTTAAAGATTATTTCTACATCATAATTTTCTAACATCTTAATTATTTCATTATTTGAATTTTTATTATTATTAGTAACTTGTTTTTTTTAAAATATTCCAAATTTTTATATTTGAATTTTTTTCATTTTCAATTAAGTTTTTGAAATAAAGTCTTTTTTTGATCCAGTTTCTTTTTTTCTGGTAACTTTTTTCAATATTTTTATTTGTTTTATTATTTTTATATTTTTTAAATAATCTGTTTTTTTCTTCAATTTGTCTCATGATTTCATGAGTCATTCACGGATTTTTAAATACTATTTTATTTTGTTTTGAATCTGTCTGTAAATTGTTTTGGTTATTATCCTCATTTATTTTATAAAGCTTTCTAGCTTTTTTTATTATTTTTTGAAATTTATTAATAATTCCTTCCTTTTATCGAATTTGGCCAACTAGGGACCACGTAACTAGCTCAACCTGACAACGTCAGGACGAGGCTAGTGAAATTCAAGAAAGGGGGGACGAGAATTATACCCCGTCCAGGATAACCCTGAGATAGTAAGTCCCAGGTGGGAAACGGACGAAACACAGAAGAAGAAAGAAACAGCCATGCCACCACCGGGATTCGAACCCGGGTACTGGCGCATCGGCCACAACGGCAGCCCGCCGGCTAAACCGCACGGCCACACCAGCACGGCTTTATTAATAATTATATTAGTTTGTATATTTATTTTTTTCAATGTTAGAAGTTAATAAAATAACTTTACTGTATAAGTAATCATCATTAATCTTGTAATATCTTTCTATTAAATTTTTTCTTAAATCTAAATTTTGATTGTTATTTTCAATCTCAAGTATTAAGCCATAATGATCGGAAATGTCACATTCAATTATGTTAGAGATCATTTTTAGCTTTTTTGAGTATAGGAAACAATGGTCAATACAAGTTTTAGATAGAGATACAGTTCTATTGACATTTCTTGTGGTTTTATAGCAAAAATTTTTGAAACCTAAATTGTACATAATTTGGAGGTACTTACTTGTAGTTTTATTAAGGTTACTTTTTATTATGTCGATATTCGTATCCCCAATTAAAATTATATCAGATCCTTCATCAATCTTGATATTTTTTAATTTTTTTTTTAATTCTTTATTAAATAAGTTTAATAAATGTTTATTATAATGTTTCGAAATCTTTGGATCTTTAAATGAAATTAAATTATTTTTTTAATAATTTCTTTTAAGTTTTTTATGAAATTTGTCGATAATTTTGAATTTTTGAATATCTAATAAAATATAAAACCAAACTTTTTTACCTTCAATTTTTAAAAGAGAACTTTCATCTTCATATTGAACAAACGACAGTAGAAGATCAAATATTAGTTTCCGAAAAGAAAAGTCTAACTTAGAAAAGCAGCGAATTGTGTGTTATGAATGTTTTCAACATAATTTTAATCTTTGTTTGTGGAAGTTACTTTCGCTATTTACAATAATAATTACAACACACGTGAAACATCTCATATTTATGCAAAATAACAAAAGAAAAAAAAAATCACGAATTTTGATCAACTATTTTTTTTTTCAATTTCTTTGTTAGCATTTCATTTCTTTAATCTTCTTTGTTCTTAATTGAGAACGAAGTCAATGTAGTTAATTTTATTTTTTAATATTTGATAAAAATTACAGTAAAATTTATAATTTCTATTATCTTTGAAATGTTCCTTTTTTCGATTTTTTTTTTGCTTTATTTTAGTGTCAGATTACATATAAATTAATTATTTCAAATATTATTTCAGTTATTATGAAAACATTATTAATTGAAGCACTCTATTTATTATTTTAAAAGAAGAGAATTTCCAAGTTGTAATTCATGTGACGTCATGCTCAAATAGAAAATATCGCGCTGCCTACTATGCAACGATTTGGAACCGTCTGGAAAAATATTTTCTCTAAAGATTTCAATAATCACTTAATGAATTACAATAAAATCTTTGTTGTCAAATCAAAACTCATTAAAAAATTATTTCAGAATATTTACAATTTTTCTGTCTTTCTTCAATTACTTCCAATTTTAATAATAATAAAAAAAAAAAAAAGAGGACAGTTTTGTTGTTACTGGAAAAGAAGAATACAAGAAAAATATATATATATATATTGATATGCAGATTTTATTTTTCTAAACTGAAAGTAGCTTAAATTATAAAAGTTAATAGATTTATATATTTTTAATTTTATTTTTATTTCTGCCTACTAGAAAAAACACGAAAAAGAAATAAAAAAAGCAGAAGCAAAAAGAAAATTAAAAAAAAAGAAAATAAAAAAAAGAAATGAAACTGTTTAGCATATAAGACATGGATTAAAAAAAGAAAAAAAGGTTTAAAAAATAAAATTTCGTCACGTTGCTGACGCGAACCTGCAACCTTTAGTTCGATATCGCAGCCTCTTTATCGATTGAGCCATCGCTGAACTTCCTGTTTCGATTAACAGACACGAAGCCTTTATGCGTAAACACCGGAAATGCTCCAAAAATCATCAAATATCTCCAAAACGCTTCAGTGTTGAGAAAACGTGAGCATGACATCCCATGGATTACAACTTGGAAATTCTCTTGTTTTCAAATAATAAATAGAGTGCTTCAATTAAAAATGTTTTCATAATTACTGAAATAATATCTGAAATAATAAATTTATAAGCAGTCTGACACTAAAATAAATAAAAAAAATAAAATCGAAAAAAGAAACATTTCAAAGATAATAGAAATTATAAATTTCACTGTAATTTTCATCAAATATTAAAAAAAAATTAACTACATTGACTTCGTTTTCAATTAAGAACAATAAAAATTATAGAAATGAAATGCTACCAAAGAAATTGAAAAAAAAAACCAATAGTTGATGAAATCCAATTTTTAATTTTTTTTTTTTTTTTGTTATTTTATATTAATATGTGATGTTTTACGGGTGTTGTAATAAATCGTTAATTTAAATGGTGAAAGGAACTTCCACAAACAAACATTAAAATTATGATAAAAACATTTGTAACAAACAATCCACTGCTTTTTTTGAGTTAGAATTTTCTTTCGGAAACTAATATTCGATATTCTACTATCGTTTATTAAATACAGAAGATGAAAATTCTCTTTTAAAAATAGAAGGTAAAAAAATTTGGCTTTATATTTTAGTTGATATTTAAAAATTCAAAATCATCGACAAACTTCATAAAAAACTTAAAAGAAAATATTAAAAAATCATTTTAATTTCATGTAAAAATCCAAAGATTTCGTAACATTATAATAAACAATTAAATATAATCTTCCAAAAATAATAAATCACTCAATTATGTTAAAACAATATTTGTAAATTATAACGGTTGATCTTTTCTCTTAAGGAAATTAATTATTTTGTAATGATAATATGCGAGGTTGCAAAAGTGTCCGGGGTTTCAGAATTTTATGGCTAGGCAGGATTTTTTTTTTAAATTTTAGACCTATGTTCGACATTGCGTTTTTAAAAATTCTCTTACGGCCATACCTCTCTCAGTCGGCCTTGAAGGAAACCCTGACATCCAAAGGGAGGCATCGCTACTGGAGGCATGACATCGCCACAACGTTTAACTAAGTGATTTAGCAACACAAGAGAGGTGTATTTATGTTGTTTTCGTGTGTGAAGCAACTCATATATACCTTTTGATCATTTTATCTCTATTCGGTTTTTGTTTCATCGTTTAGCAATGGGCAAATGAAAGTGTGCTTCATGTTAACCTGCAACAGGAATGAACGTGAACACACTATGAACTGGAGAATTTTCTATTGCACATAAAGGAAAGGGTGATATTGAAGATCACGTGAAAACAGCCAAACAGAGGAGTCCTATAATACTACTGCTTCAGCAAACATAAGAGATTTTTTTAAAATCCAACGATGGGAATCCGAATAACAGTACTCTGGAGTGTGCTGCTAAAGAGGCTATTTATTTTTATACAGTACTGCTAGACACAAAATCAGTTTCAGAACATCAACTGCACATCTAAACAGGTGAAAAATTTATAGGATCCAAAATTTTCATGTACTAGAGCAAAAACCGAGGAAATTATTTTTAACGTTATTTCGCCATTTATATTTGATAATGTGTTGCGTTCTTTGGAAAACATTAATTATGTAACAGTAACTTTGGATAGCTCAAACAGAAGTGAAGTAAAACTTGTTCCGATTGTTGTGGGATATTTCAGCCTGGAGGAGGGAATTAAAGTTAAACTTTTCAATTTCGATGAAGTATTAGGTGAACTGCTCAAATTTTGACTCAGTATCTTTTGCAGTATGTGAAAAATACAAACTTACAGAAAAGTTGGTTTGTTGTATTGCTGTTAACACTAACAGTAATTTCGGTGATGTGAAGAGAAAGCAGAATGAAAAATAGGTTCAGAAAAGTTCAAAGAGATTTAGATAGAGTTATTTTAGGAATTGGTTGTTCAGCGGAACCAATTGTATTGTAGACAATTCAGTATAAACAGTATGTGATTCGCTACCCATGGACATAGAAGTTATTATCATAAAAAAATATAAATATAGTATGAATAACGAAACTTAAAAGAGTTCTGTGAATTTGTGGAAGCAGATTACAAAAAAATAGCATAGCAGCCCAAGATTCCTCAGTTTGTTACCTGCTATGGAAAGAATTCTTTTCATTTTTGATGGCCTAAAATCATTCTTCTTATCTTGTCATAAATGCCCAAAATTATTATTTGATTTTTTTTGAAAATCTAGAAAGTGAACTGTTTTTGTTATTTTAATAATGTAGTTCTGAAATTGGAAGCTAATTCTATCACTGCAACAGAGGCATTTCAGAAATATTCTGAAGTAATTTGTCACCTTCAGGAAAGAAAAACCCACAAATTTATATCATTTTCTTCCAAAGAATTGCTATTCACTCAAAAAGAAAATAATGATGTTCAGGAACAAAAATTCTTCTCAAGCATAGAAAATTTTTAAAATTCTAGTATTCAATACTTACAGTTGTGGAGAACAAGTTTTGATAAAGTTACTAAGTTTCAGTGGATAAATTTGGATAAATGAACTGAGATTGCTTGGTCTGATTTAGAAGAAAGTGCACAAGTTGTTAATGAAATTATAAAAGATTAAAAAAAATATTGATGACCTATTTGATGAACGTACATTGTTGAAACAGGTAATTCAAATCCAAAGATTAGGTTGTGGTTCAAGTTCTGAAAAAGTACCAGATACTATTGAAGAGAATTGGAAAGAAATTTTTAAGGTATTTCAAAAGACTGATATTTTATGTTGCAATATTTCTAAAATGATTGAGTTTGAGATGTCTTTACCTCGAACATCCGCTTCAGTATCTACTGTTAAACATCTACTAATTGTTAAAATTAATTCAGAACTTGTTGTGACTTTTCTGATGTAATTAAAGCAAAACAAACCATTTCTGAAAAAAGTGATGGCTATTGAAAAATGCAACTGAATAAATAAAGTTTAAAGTTTCTGGAAACTTTTAAAGCTTTTAAGTAATTTTTATTTTTTTATTCATATGTAAATAATTCATTTATTATTATTATTATTTTTACATCGAAAAAGTTTGAAACCATGGGTTTCCCCAGCTAACACAATATGGCGGATCAAGGACCAAAGCCCATATTGTCAAGTGTAAAAAAAAAAAAGAAGTATTAGTTAATTATTATTATTATTATTATGTCTCAGGGTGAGACTTGAGTGGCTCAAAAACTCCAGTCAAAGATGAGTTCAGTTTGTTTTTATTATTAGTAGTAGTAGTAGTAATAGTAGTAGCAGTACTAGTAGTATTAAGTCCAAAATTATTATTTGATTTTTTTTGAAAATCTATAAAGTGAACTGTTTTTGTGATTTAATAATGTAGTTCTGAAATTGCAAGCTAGTTCTATCACTGCAACAGAAGCATTTCAGAAATATTCTGAATTAATTTGTCACCTTCAGGAAATAAAAATCCACAAATTTATATCATTTTCTTTCAAAGAATTACTATTCACTCTAAAAGAAAAA
>JAFIDM010066146.1:860-11193 GCA_023159025.1 Thereuonema tuberculata
AAAGTTTTTATATCAATCTTTTATTAATTTATTGATAATTTAAATTCTTATATATTTGAAATTAAATTAGCATTATGTGAAATCACAAGATGAAATAACATTTTAATACTATCACATATCTTTATTACAAAATATATTTGGTATATTACCAACTTTTTCAGACATTTGGAGGCAGAGAAATTAACTTCCTCTTCGTACCTTACAAAGAATTAAACTAAAAGTAATTGAACTAAATCAATTACTTTTGAGTTCTTTTAGTTTGCGTCTGCTATATTATGAATACTATTCTTAATTCATTTTTACAGTTTGTGGGGAAAAAAATGAGAAATCTCAAAGTAAAATGTCTGCAAACTGGGAGTAAGTTGATTGAGAAGAGATCTGAATGGGAATCATATTAAATATTTATGCGATAGTGTGAATACACAATTTCATAAAATTTTAATATTTTATTACAGATTTTAATAAAACTTATAAATGAAGATCAAATTCTAGAGGAAACCTATAACTTGACAATCACACAAGCTAGAACAAGTTCTCAACGGCTACGAGCTAGTCTTGGCAAGACCTTTTTAATCATGTATAGATCATGTCCTTAGCATATGTCGTTCCTGAGATATGAATTTCTCGCTATGGACGGACAGACATGGCGGGGATATAAGGCTTCTCCTGATATGAGCTATGCTCTGTAGAACCCTAAAAATCATATGATCGGTCTATCATTGCACCTTATATCTGAATCAGTGTAAATCGAATTAGTATAAATAAATTAGTGCAATACAGTATAGGATATGAGTTGTGTGGACAACCTGTTAAAACTAAACTTAGAATATCACATTGATAGGAAATGAGTGTAGTTTTGAAAACTGAGGTTTGTTTCCAGTTTGTTCCATTTTGTCATGACGAAGGGATCCGAACTTGGACATGTAATGAAGATTTTTTTTTTCTAAATAGGTCCCAATTGTAAATATTAATCGCCACACGAATATAATGGAAAATTTAAGGATGGTAAAAAGAACCATTACCGAAGTTTCTTCGAGTTTACCTAAAGAGCAAAGGAAACAGATAAGAGTTTTTTTAAACTTACATATTAGACTGGCAGCAGCTAAGGCAGCGAGTGTTTTTAATTATTTTTGTTTAAAACATGACCTCACCCAGCGGGTGCAAATTCAAACAGGCACAAAAGAATACAAGACTCATTCAACTTGATAAAGTGGAACGGCTTATCGTAGAGGAACGGATTAATAAAAATGTAGCACCCGATTCATGAAAGCTCAATGATATTTTCGGAGGTACAGAAGAACTTATTGGTGAAAGGGCTTAAGTTTATTGTAGGGAAGGAGAAATTGATTTACTATATACAGTGAAACCTCCGAATAGCAGACAGTCACGGGACCGTAAGTTTCGTCCGTTATTGGGAGGCGTCTGCTATTGGGGAGGACTATCTTTTTTTCATTTTTTAGCTTATTGTACGTAATTTTTCATTAAATGACATGCTATCTTAAATTTCTACAATTAACATTGTCCTATAAGAAAATATAAACAATTGCAAACTGTTTACTATTTTCCTTTTTAAATGTATGCTAATCCATTAGTCTTACTTACTGTAATTAATTTTGTCATTATTTTAAGTAAGACAAACTGATTAGAAAATTAATTTTATTAATTAAAATAATCAATTAACAGAGTTTGACATTTCTTTTTTACATTGAAAACATGTTTCTCAATATGAATATTTAAATCGTTTAACTTTTTAAAGCCTTCAGAGTCTCTTTGCTTCCAACGCCTTTTCTTGCAATAATGGCCCACTAATGGGAATGTTTTTTGCTCGTGCAGCACAAAACTAATCGAAGACAACAGAGTCGATCGCACTTGTCTCCGTTTCCGAACTTTGATGTGTTTAGAGTTTTCATTGGAGTTCGTGATCCATAATTTCAAAATTTCCTCTGGACGCTACGCATTACTGTAGCCTGATTCTATTGCTTTTGAACAACAACCCAAGATAGTTCATTTTCTGTAGAATGTTGTCCGTTATTGAAAGTGTCTGCTAATCGGAGGTCAATACATGGAAACGTCTATATTAAGGGACTGGGGATTGCAAAATTGTCCGCTTTTCGGGAGTGTCCGTTAGTGGAGGTTTCATTGTATATATAAATTGCTACACAAATTGAGGCCAAGATGAGATAAGCTATATTATACAGATAACCAGGAAAATAGAAGGAGTACACTGCAAAAATGTGGGTGAATTCCAAAAAAAAAAATAAGACTTTTAAGATTTTTCAGAATAATTTTACAACCCATAGAGGAACGCGAACTGGAGCAGGTTGTTTTCACTAATGCGGATAACAGAGTTGCTTTCAATAAAGAAACATGCCATGAATGTGTACGCTTTTTTTAGAACACTGAAGGAATTCAAGGAACTGAAAAAATTGAACGGGAAATTGTTAATAATGAATACGAAATTCGCATCACTTTTAAAAAAGGCATTATAAATAAAGATGAAATGGACCAAATGCTCAAAGCGAATGGAAAGCTTCCCGTATTCCGAGGCCTTCTCAAGGTACACAAAGATAAACCAGGAATTTATTTAAGATCAGACCCATTGTAGCCTGCAGACAATCATGGTTATTGCAAAGCTAATAGCGAGCGATTTAAAATTATATAAATTATCGCTGTAGATTTAGTGTTAATAATAATTTAGATTTCTTAGATAAGTGAAAACAGCAAAATTGTGATGGAAAGAAGATAATGGCCTCATTTGACGTGGTCAATTTATGTACGTCTTTATCTATGCCACTCATTGGAAGTGCTATAGCGTATTCTTATGAAGAAGAACAAAGTGAAAAGGAAGCGAAGGAAAAGAAACAAATAGATATAACAAGAACATTAAAGCAAATTAGGCACCTGCTTGACTTGCAATGGTTCACTTATATGAACAAAACGTAAGTTTGTTTATAGGCCTCCCATCATCAACGGTCATAGCTGAATGTACTATAAAGTTTACAGAAGAACAAATTTGGAAGTTACACTTGATATAAATATAACTTTGATATAAAGATGGCCAATAAAACAACAAGGTCCCAATTGTAAATATCGCCACACGAATACAATGGGGGGGGGAGGACTTAGAATGTTTGAGAGGCTACTATTATGCAACATCTTTAACTCAAGATGATAACTTCGTATGGTACTATAGATCAGCTTATGTCTGGAGTTTCTGTAGTGAAACTAATTCTACTTAGTTTCAAAGGCTGAAATTAAGAAGAGGACATAGAAACACTATTAGACAATACATTTGGAGCAGTTATTTTATATTAAGCCATTCTCTGAAATAGCGGTCAGATAATGTACAGTTGCAGAAATGAACTAGTTTGTCATTACTATATATTACTCTTGACAATTGGTTTAGTTAAAAAAAAAATAATAAACCTTTTGAAGAAACAATGCAATTTGATATGCTAAGAAACAGAACATAAACATCTTATTTTATCTTATGTTGCATTGAATCTACTGGTTTAGTGACGGTTATTTTTTATTACTAAATGCAATTTACTTTACAGTAACAGTATTACATTTTTGTATTAAAAAAAAAAAAAAAAATAATAATACAAATCTAAACGATTTGTTGCAAATTAGTTAAAGTGAGATCTCATTTCTTAACTTTTTTTTTTTTACAATTACAATGAATTCAAAGTAAATACTAATTTAATGACAAAAATATGTACAACAAAAAGGAATAATGACAGTTTGTACAACAAATTATTTGCTTTGAATAACAGAAAAATATATACAACAAAAAGGAATAATGACAACTAATTATTTAACTTGCTTTTTATATACAATTAATTAAACCGCCAACTAAATCTGCACATTCTTCTTAATTAAAAATGACAAATAACGTTTAAAATAACTACGTACGTATTCGGAGTCCCACAATCCAGACTCCTTTATCAAGTTTTAAAGAAATTAAAAATTTAAAATTGTGTTTCCCACTTCTTAAAGGAACGACGTTCCTTAGTCAGGGTTCGTCAATCAAAAAGAGCAAAATTTTAGATTATTAATTTTTTTTATAACTTGATAAAGAAGTCTGGAGTTATGGGACTCCGAATACGTGCGTAGTTATTTTAAACGTTATTTGTTATTTTTAATTAAGAAGAATGTGCAGATTTAGTTGGCGGTTTAATTAAGGAATAATGACAGTTTGTACAACAAATTAGTTGCATGAATAACAGAAATATGTACCATAAGTAAGAGTTATTTGAACCCAAATTTAAATGCACTACCACAACTCAACAAATTGAATTATTTACTTAGTTCCAACTGAGGTAGGCTTATCTAGAAATCAGTTGGAACTAAGTAAGTAATCCAATTTGTTGAGTTGGGATAGTGGATTTAAATATATTTTTCATTTGGGTTCAAGTAACCCTTACATACGGTACAACAAATTATTTTTTCTGTCTTTTTACCGAGTCCTTCTGTTCGCTTTGTGATCGTTTTGCAGCTGCTCGATGATTTGCCTGAATTATGTAATGTGGATCACGAATTTTCATATTCCGTTTTATCTGAGGATCCACAATTTCAGGCAGCAAACAGTGCATATAAAATCGTTCTAGTTTCAGGAACATCTAGGGACTGCCATCACGAATAATTCTTTCCACACTCAAACCAAAAGGAGTCCATACTACAAAATCACAATATGTGCGACCTATAATATGTAACTGACCTTGGATTTAATAGTAATAATGGGAAGTTGTTAGATGAAGCTTGTTGTTTTCATCTACAGAGCAATAAAAATTTTCAATGTTTTTGCAGCTTCCAAAGGAGTGAAATGTTCAGCTGTTTGAGGACATTTCACTTCCACAAGACCATCATCACCTACAGCATCGGGAGAGGCTGCTAAAAAACCATGATCAGGTTCAACATATAAGCCACATTTCTGTGCTACTGTCCCAGTCTGGTTTTCATAAGCCAACGGAGCACAGCCTTCATTACTGATGCCATAATGAATAGCATCAGTAGTGAATTCTTCTCTATACAGCAAACGATGCACTGTTGCCTGGCTAGATGTGCTTTCTCTCATCTTGCACATTGATCCAAAATTCGAAGCTGTGAGGCGACACAACCTTTCTTCTAACCACAGACTGCTGTCTCGCTGGGTTCGAGTCTTCATCTCCAGATCAATGCGACCCTGCGGAGAGAGCTGCAACTCTAGCAGTTTCGCCTCACAGCCACTCTTCAGATCTTCTGGTGATATGTCAGGTGCTTGAGCGTTTGGCCCATAATCTTTATCACTACCAGGACAAGACTTTGATTGCTTGTATCGTTTGTTGGCAGGAATAAACTGGAAGCGCTTCCTGCACTGGAGAAGGTGACTGTGTCTGCGCGGAAGAACTCGTTGTAAAACACAATTAGGATTTTTGGTGGTGTATTCCTTCCATGCTATTGAGTGCCACAACACGCCAAATTGATATGAAAGCCCGGCACCAATGGTTCTGTGAGAATCAGACCTGCGCTGAGATCTGTTAAATTGCTTACCCCCATTGAACTTAGCCACTAAATGCATAAACAATTCGGCACAATTGGTTGTTGCATTAGTAGCAAGACGCCCGGCTTTTATGATAAGATTGCGAAGAGTTTGCACAACAGCAGACTACACAGAAATGGGGATCTTTGGAACCAAATTGGTACTGTTTTGATTTCTAAGAGTTTCATTACAGTACTTGGACTGACATTTAGAGTGGTCGCCAAAAATATGATAAGGAATACTCTGAAAAGCAGTTCTCAATTCTTCCGCAGTTTCTCCATTTCTTGCACTCTTGAGTTATAAATCTTCGAGCTAATTTCTTCATATTCACAATACGTGATCTTGTTAGAAATTTTTTTACCTCTGCATTTTCTTTTGCTAATTTGAAGAGTGAAGATGTGAAACACTTCACAGCATGATTGGCACGTTCCACCTTTTTAACAAGTTTACCATAGTCAACCCTTTCTATAATGGATTAGTAGACAGAGGAGTCTTCATCACCAACCATAGTTGTGAATTGGAGACCATGCATTTCCATGCTGCTTTTAAAGTCATCAACAATGATCTCCGACTCCATGGCTGTTGATGGACCGTTCCAGTTTTTCCAACATTTGTGAGGAGTTTGCTCTGATGACTGGCGAACACACACGCAACAGTATTTATTTTTCATGCCTACGTACAAAAGTTTTTTTGGTACGCTCGCCAATTATCACAGCACATCCAGACAATGCAGAAAACCTGTGGCCGTAACTTCGTTGACTCCATCTGCCATCAACAATCACACTACAGAAAGGAATGCCATCCTTACTTACCCGACCCTCTGAAATTGCGATATTTCTTTCTTCGTTGTCGTTTTTTATAACTGCATCAAGCAAGATTTGCTCTCAAATCTGTAAAAAGAAATCAAATTCTAGTTACTTTTGGTTTTCATTGTTTCTCTGTCTGTGATTCTCTTAAAATTATCGGACATTTTACCTTGCGTAGATGCTGTTCTTTTTTAATATAAGTCACATGGGACATTGCTGGTACACCCAGCAATGCTAAAATTGTTTCCAGTTGTGTGTGACCACAACCAGAAACTGTAGCACCCCATACGGCTGCAGAATTAATATCCAACGTTCTCTCGTTGTATTCTTCTTCTTTTAGGTTTGAAATCCATTCCTGCTCACAGCAGTTAGTGCATTTGAAAAGCAGGTTGGATTTCAAACCTTGCCGCACATGAAGTGGCTGAAAATGGCTGAATTCCATTTTACATGTGGATACATTGGGACATCTGAAAAGAAAAAGAAAAAAAAAAAAAAACGAAACAAAAATGAAATCCTAAACAATTGAAACCATTCCAAAAATAAGTAAATAAATTGGAATGTATAATAATATATTAAAAATCAGGATTATATTATCATAGCAAAAACCTAACCAAGAAAAATAATAATAAAAAAAATAGTTGAATTCAGGGTGCACACTCCTCCTTAGAATCCTTAGAAACTCCTTAAAAATGAAAAATATTTTCCAAGGTGCTTAAAACTACTTGGAAAAGTCAAGTACTCCTTAGAAACTCCTTAAATCATCCTTAAAAAAAAAAAAAACACGCTTGAATGTATATTATATTCTATTATATATTATATTTTATAGTAGAGACCTGCCAACCCTCCAGATTTTTTAGTACTACTATTTCAGAATATTTGCTTTTATTTAATTGCAAGAATTCTGCGATTAAACATGTCAAAGATCTTCTACTTCTATGGCGCGTCGGCCTGTAATCGGGTCATGGCCTCCCCAGTTGCTCTCCGCCAGCCTTGTCGATCTCGCGCTGCAACTCTCCAGTTCCTAATCTTGAGGATTTGTACCGCATCCTGATGTACACCATCCTCCCATCTATTACGTGGCCTTCCAGCTGATCTTCCTCCCCCGAAGTTTCATAAAAATACCTACTTTGGGACTCGATGTTCCTCCATCCTAGCCAGATGACCTGCCCAAGTGAGCCTCCTAGCCCGAATAACTTGTGACACGGGCACCTCGAAAGCATCAATCTTTTCAACAGCTTTCTTTGAGAAGGTCCACGTTTCGCTTCCATAGTTACAATGCTGCGTATAAGCGTTTTATATAGCATTACCTTTAGACTCTGATTTACGTCCCTACATCTAAAAATGGACAATACAGCAAAGTATGCTCTATTGGCAGCCTGTATCCTAGCCTGTATTTCTATCATTTCGTCATTTTTGTCTGTTAGATGCACACCAAGGTATTTAAATACATTAACCACATCAATATTGGATCCTTCCGGGACAAGTTGTTGATCAGTGTATTTCCTTCTCCGGGTCTGTACCATTACCTTTGTCTTTTGCTCATTGATTCTAAGGCCAATTTCCTTACCTTCTCTGCTTAGATCTTCAAATACTTCTTTAACAGCTCTGGTTGTTCTTCCCATTAAGTTGATATCATCAGCATACCCAACTAATTGTGCAGATTTTAACAATAATGTTCCTCTGCTATCCACTCTGAGTTTCCTGATCACCGATTCTAGCGCTAAGTTGAACAGAAGTGGCGCAAGCCCATCTCCTTGTTTTAGTCCTTGTTTAACTTCGAAGAAGCTACCTATATCAGTCTGTATTTTCACTCCTGCCATTGTATTCCTCATGGTTAATTCCACAAGTCGCACTAGCTTTTCCGGTATCTTGAATTCTCTTAAGATCTCGGCTAGTTTATCTATCAATGGAGTCATAAACTTGTTGGAAGTCAATAAATAACTGTATCACGTCAATATTTCGTTCCCAACACTTCTCCAATACTTGTTTCACAGTAAATATCTGGTCTATAGTGGATCTGCCCTTCCTAAAGCCTGCCTGATATTCACCTAGGATATCTTCTGCAAATGGTTCTAGTCTCCTCTTCAATATAGAAGTAAACAGTTTATATGCTGTACACAATAGAGAAATTCCTCTATAGTTACTACATACCATCTTGTCCCCTTTTTTATATATCGGGCAGATAATACATTTGTGCCAGTCGTCGGGCATTTCTTCTGAGTTCCACACATTCACTATCAGGTCATATATTGCTTCTTCCAGAGTGGTTTCCCCGTATTTCCAAAGCTCTGCTGGAATCCTGTCTATACCTGGTGCTTTATTAATCTTCAGTTGTTGTAAAACTTGTTTTAATTCGTGTATAGAGGGTGGTTCAACATCATCTTCATTTAATCCCTTGTTATACCTTAGTGTGTACGGTTGTTCTCCTTCTGTCATAGTTGGGTTCAATAGCTGTTTAAAGTATTCATTCCATCTATCCAGGACTCTTCCTTTGTCTCCCAGGATCAATCCATCTTTATCCTTGCACAGGATTGTTCTTGCCTTAAATCCTTCTTTCACTTCCTTGACTTCTTTATAGGCCATATAAGTGTTACCTTCCTTAAATTCCTCTACTATCCTAGTCATTTTCTCATTTAGATTCTTTCTCTTCTTCCTCCTACATATATTCCTTACTTCTCTGTTCCAATAAGTGAGCTCTTGTTTCTTTATCCTTTTAGGTCTCTTTAGATAAACATTATACACCTTGTCTCTTTCAGCTATAACTGTCTGGCATTCCTCATCGAACCATTCCTTTGTCTTCCTTTGGGGTATCATGCCTAAAGTGTCCTTTGCTATGATCTTGATACTATCCTTCAGGGCATTCCATTTTGCTTCAACAGTTACTATTTTGTCTGGATCGTAGTTCATGGTTAGTGTTTCTGCCAACCTCTTTCCATAGGATTCAGAGATTTCTTTATTTTTAAGTTCACTTGTATTATATTTATCTATCCTATTACCACCTTCCTTATACGAGTCTTCATGATGCGGTTCCTTAATGTTGCTTTTACTAAGAAGTGATCCGAACCACAGCTAGCACCTCTAAATGATCTAACATCCATAATGTTGGAAGCCCATCTTGTTTCCATCATTACATGATCGATTTGATTACAGGTCTTTCCGTCTGGTGAAATCCATGTTTGTTTGTGTCCATCTTTGTGGGGAAAGTATGTTGACATCACTTTCAGGTTTCTACTAGTGGCAAGATCAATCAATCTTAGTCCATTATCATTGCTTGCATTATGTAGACTATGTTTCCGGATGATGCCCTGGAAGATCTCTTCTTTACCGATCTGTGCGTTTAAATCTTCTATAACCATCTTAGCATCATTCGATGAGATAGTCCAACACTCGTTCCAGTTCAGCATAGAACTGGTCCTTGATCATCGGTTCCTTGTCTTCCGTTGGTGCATATACATTTACAATTGTTAAGTTATAGAATCTCATTTTAACTCGTAGTGTTGCTAGTCTTTCATTTATTGCCTTGAATTGCAGTATTTCACTTTTGGCTGAGGCTCGTATAATGAATGCCACTCCTCCTCCTTGTGCGTTCTTTGACTTTCCACTACTGAAGATTGTATGGGTTTTGTTATCCCATATCTCCTCTTTTCCAGACCACCTTGTTTCCTGAATAGCAGCAATATCCACCCGATTGGCTTCTATTTTCTGAGTCAAAATCTTCAGAGCTCCAGCTCTGTCGGACTTGGTAGGTTAGATGGCGTTTCCTGAGTTTTACTAGTGTACTTCCACCAGCAGGAGGTGCACCCATAGGACCATTGACTACCCCTTCGACCCCACATGACAAAGATAACTCTTCAAAAATAATGGTATTAAAAAAATCTAGAGGGTTGGCACTTAGCAGCTGTGGGAACACTGTCTTTATAATAATTTTAAGTGAGACGACAATAAGGAAGGAAAAAACAAAATTGTTTAGGAAAAATAATTCTACTTATTATGGTCATTAAAAATG
>JAFIDM010066387.1:0-10946 GCA_023159025.1 Thereuonema tuberculata
GGAAATGTAATTAATCAGGCAATATTGTGTTACATTATTTTAACACAAAATCCCACGTCATTCCGAACATTTCTGTGAAAACTGCTTCTTTCTATCAATATTCCACAAATCATTATATTTTCAAATTTTTAGTTACTTTTGGATCACCTGGTATTTATATTGCTGAATTCATTTTATCAAAACTTCAATATTTGAAAATTAAGGATTTAGTAATTACAATTCAATGAAATACTAGGATTAATGCAAAATTATATTACTTCTGAAAGGTAAAAATACTTCAGTATTTCAATATCCTTAAGACATGTCTTTATTTCCAATAACTATCAAGAAAACGCCGTATTTTTTTATTATTTTTTTTTTTTTTTTAGATTTTCAGTTTTCACCTTATATCTTGAAAAAAAAATACACTGAGGTGATAACTGAAAAATTGCATAAAAAAGATTGTTAGAGTTACATAGATAGCTTTTTATTTCTTTCCTGTCTTCCTCTATTAAAGGCGTCTTCTTCCAGAGAAGATAAAGAAGTTTAAGGTTAAGGAAGAAAACTCCTTTCGGTAAACCAACTTATAAGTGTAAAACCGGCGTAATTGCTCTTCTAATCCCAGATAGACCCTGATGGTTGCCGCAAGGCGAACCCTTCCTGGGTTTGGCGAATGACCATTCGTAAACGCGCCAATTTTCTAAGCCGTCCAACTCAGATGGAGTGCATCGATCTGTGATGAGACAGCCTCAAACACCGATCAAGTGGGCGATTACAGCAGTCGATGGGGTGCAAGGTTCGAACGCTTCGAATTAAACCTTCCGGCCGAAGAGAATCTGAAAAAGTTGGAAAGGAACTGAATGAACTGGAATTGATTGACAGGGAGTCTTCCGAGTGAGAGGCTTTCTGGCTGGCGAAGTAGTAGCCCTGATCTTTGACTGAATCACTTGATATCTTGAAAAGCATAACCCTCTAGAATTCGCAGTGAAAGCATCGGCCTTTTAGAATTTAATGTTTTAATTGCATGTTTGTTTGTTTTTTTAAAGTTATAATTAGGAACTTACTTTTTAACTGATCTTTTAGTGATTAGGTAAACTACGAACTACAATTAATTCAACATGGGCTACGAAATATTAATGGTTTTGTTTTGTTTTGTTTTGTTTTTTGTTTGATTAACGACTTATCACCCTTGAAGTGTTTCTACTTTCAGTTGTCAACTTGAAAAAAGTTGCAAACCTATGTAGCAAACTTGAAATTCCTTTACCGAACTTGTTCAGAATGCAATGTATGCGCACAAATTAATTAAATCTGCATTACATTTTCAAACAATGGGGATGTCTAAGGTCCTTGGGTTCGAGGCTGGAAAAGTCACGTGATGGTGGTGTCACTTCTAAAAACATGGCGAAGATTACCGAAGCACCTCTGTATATTAAAGATTTCTCAACTTTAAGTATATTGAATTATCGGCATACAATTAAGGAGGCATATGTAAACAATGGAGATACGTTATTTCTAGATGAAAGGAATAAGTATATTTAAAGAGAAATTTGTTTCTGATGTTACTTTTCATGACGATGGCGAGATACCTTTCTACAAAATCGTTGGTCGTGTGAAAGCAGAAATGAAAAAACAGAAGTAAATGAAATAACATTAACAGAAATAAAGAAAGTAAAGAAACTCAGTTTTCAAAATAAAATCGCAAAAAAAAAAAAAAAGCATTCAAATTGAAAAAATGTAAATTGAATTTCAGAAATTTTCTGTCGAATCACTTTCAAGGTCATTGTGAAGAAAACCAACTGATTATATAAATGATAAATAAATAAATAATAAATATTTAAGCTTTATTTAAGTTGAAATTTCAAAATTAATTAATTATGCAATTTTTGAAGTAGTTTGTAGATATATTAATGGTTTATAGATGCTTCATTAGAACTTAGAAAACAGGATGTAATTTTAACATAATTTTAATACCTCAGAAGGGAAATAATAATTTATTCAAAGCCTTTGCTTTTAATTTTCTCATTACTGCAGTAAATTAAGATATACTTTTTTCTATCGCATTATAAGCATTACCGGTCCCGCCATTGGGGATATGTTCTTAAATTGAAATTATTAAATAATACGAATTACAATGATAAATATGACATGAATTGTTTGAACATTTACGAATTTTTTCTTCCTATGTTCTGATATTAAAAAAAAAATATTTCAGTAAACGATATCACTTGAAATCGACATTGAAAATAAAAACATAATATATAAAACAAATTACTTATGGAACAGTTTTAGCAATTTAAAAAAAAATCACTATTAATATTAACAAATTGCATTTAAAAAAAAAAACACCTATGACCGAAATAAAAAAAATTTAAAAGAGGGAAGTTTATTTTAATCATATTAATGAAAATATTTAATGAACGAGACTTTTAGTAATACATAAGTAAGACTTATAACAATGTTGCACAATTTTTTTTTCTACTTTGTAAGGAATAATAATAATAATAGAAACGAATTTGGTTTAAGTAATACATAAATGAATTCGATTTGTAGAATTATAATGTATAGAAATTCCATAGATAATAATAATAGCATAAATGCAGGGTGAGCAAAATGAAAAATAAGTAAGTGAATTCATGAAGTAATATATTTTTATTAAACCTTGTATAAGTAAATAGGTGCTTGAAAGGGATCAGCTGATGTTAGAGCAAACTGTGCGTTCAAATCATTTCTTTTAGCTTTAGAAGTCAGGTTTAGTAACATTAAATCAGTTACTTTTATCTTTACTTAGGAAATCATGAAATTACATCTTATTTTTAATTAAACAGCAAAGTTATTTTGGAGGAATTTGAAAATAAAGCGAATGATGTCACGAAGTTTCTACTAGAAGGCATTGGAGAGTTAACCACCATCACGTGGCAGTGACATCACGTTAAACATCCCCATTGCTTTCTTTATAGAATAAACCTTAATTTCAAAGCAAATAACTTGAATGTACAATACACTGTATATACTAGGATGGTCCTTATTATAGGGGCTAAATACAAAATTTGTAAAAAGAAAATTTGTAAAAACAAAACAGCACCTGCCTAACTTGTTCTAATATTGAAAATGGAATATTTCCGAAATTAGGCTAAATTTAGATGACATTTAGAGGTCGCTACCAAAGTTTCAAACATTAAGTTTTCTTATTTTAGCAAAATATAAGAAAATACAGTATTAAGCTTTAAAAATTTATAGTTGGTAATTTCCATGCTACAATATCTACTGTATAGATGAAGATAAAATAATACAGTGAAGATAATAATACATATTAATTGTTATTGGCTTCCTTTTCTAAAGTGTGGATATCTCTTTTGGTGATCACTGACAACTTGCAGAAGAAAGTGGTTTTGCTTTTGATTCTGGGGTACAATCAATTGTATTCCTCGATTGGACAATTCCTCGTTCTATGTATTGTTAATGCATTTTTATGGATCTAATACCCTTTTCCGTGACAATGTAGTTCCATCAGAAGGCCAGAGTTCGAGATCCAATTCTGTGAATTTCGAGTCAAGTTCAAGTATGTCGAAAAGCCTCAAGTGTTGGCTGACGCAAAATAGTCCAAATTTTTCTCCAAGATGCTATTCTGATCGATTGTCACTCGCTTTGCGAGATTCTCATTACCTTCATTTTGAAGGCTTAAACCATTTTGGCTTTTATATCTTGTACTCTTTGGCTGATTGTTGACAACTGAACTCCCTGCACTGCTTTTATAGGCTAGGCCCCATATAGTGTTCCCGATGGTTCTAGAATGTTCAGGAAGGTTCCAGATTGTTCCCGAAAGTTCTAGAACGCTCTTGAAGATCCGAAATGTACTATTACAGAACATGAGGTAGCAACATTGTGCTACTAGGAGCACTTGCGTAGGATTTCTATGGGGTACATTTAAAGGTGATATCTATTACAGTTTTGCGTAACTGGTGTTGTATCACAATTTTCAATTACTATGCATTCAATCACCATTAAATTCACCTAATTACAACATGTAAACTATTTCAACAGTGGTGCTCAAATGCTTTCAAGTTATATTGTGGCATATTGCGATTTTCAGATCATGATAGCGACGCCTAAATATTACTCAAAACTAACCAAATTTTTCCAAAAATTTTAATTTTTTTCGATAATGGAACACATTCAAAACGAGCCCAGTCCAATTTTCCAAAACATAAAAATAAGGACCACTCTAATCAAATAATATGATTTGAAACAAATAAATCTAATAATTTACACTATGTACAGATAGATAGATAGATATAGATAGATAGATATTTTACAGATATACAAAGTAAATATGAAGCAGGAATATCAAAGACAAACTTGATCTGAAGAAATCAGTTGCATTCAAATTCGAATTTATAGACTGAGTGATGAGGAAATATCTAAAATCTTAATGTAATCTTATTTCTACTGATCAGTCTATTGATATTCAAGTTTACTTAGTAACAATCACATAAAAAATCAACCATTTGGCATCAAAGCTTCAGATAGTGTTACTACTCAAAGGTGAGAATCACTTCTCTTAACAGTTTAACAATAATTAAGTTTACAGACTATATAGAGTCTATAAAGATATAGTTTTTGGCTTAAGGAAAACATTGATTCTTTAAATAAGTTCCACTTTAAAATAAGTAAATCAAGACACAATAAATAATAAATAACTTTTTTTTTAAAAAAAATGGGAGTGTTCCTCCTTTAAATAAAATTGAATACGACCAGCTTTGTTCTGTTTTCTAAATATTTTATAAATAAGCGTATAAAATTTTGTTAGATTCAATGTTTACTAAAAATTTCATTATAAAGCAATCTACTCTCAAGTATAATAAAGTATCAAATTTACAAAACTCAAAATTTTTATGTCGCCTTCATTTCGCCTATAACAGATTAATGAATAGCTACAAATAAATGAAAGCTGTAAATAAGATTATTTTAAGTAAAAATCCTTAAAAGTTTCATGATATTTTATTCTCTGTTCTTCATATTTTGCCTTAAAAGATTTCTTTCGGAATAATAAAATTTTCTTTGGTTATGAAATACCAATACCAGTATTAGAAAAACTAAGAAAAATAACAGTAATGAAAGACTATTATCGCTTGACGATGTGGAATGTTTCACTACTGTTTGTTTTCCGAATACTGTACGATAAGATTTAAATGAGAAATTCAGTCTGTTGTCACTGACGTGTGTTTTACGCGCTTTTCCTTCCTATGGAAAATTGTTTGCCCAAAGAAGAAAAGCAACGAAAACGTCTTCAACAAGTTTGTTTTTCGTAAAAAAAAATATCGAATGGGAAGCTTTCTTAAAAGAAACTTCAAAAGTTATTGCCAAAAATTCTTAGAATATTTTTAGAAACTTCTTTATTAGAATTTCGTAATCATTGTATTACATCTATCGTTTGTAAGATAATTTTGTCACTATTCTTTCAGCATAAGAATCTTTGAGCAAGGCTATTGAGGAGCTCAATGTGCAGATAATCTCAGATATAACACTAATCAGATCTTCCTTATTCTTACACTGATTTTACGGTTCTTACTTACAAATGATTCTTTCTTCTGTTGAATTAAACATCTAAAAACGATTTATTTACATAAAACGATCCCGGAAGAAATCTCTATTCATTCCCGGAATGTGCAACTGATCTTGGCCTATTAAAAATTACACTTGGCCTATTCAGAGCACTCCGTTGCTGTAATCATAAGCGGAACGACACCAAATTTGTATACAAAGTATTCAAAGGATGCGAAAAAGGATTACGCAACAAAAAAAATGGTTCAAAAAACTTCCCCTAGGGAGCGCTTTATAGTAAAGTATACGAAAAAAAAAAAAAAACAAACTAAACAATAATTAACAAATACACAATCAAATAGCATTTATTCGTTCCGTACATGCCCTGCTGCACAGACTGTTTAGTGATGTAAGGAATATTGCTCTATATGTTTCCCATCGTGAAGTTGTAAAATTTGCAAGCGATGAGTGTGTGTTCAATGACAGACCGCAACTGATCCTCGTGATGCTTCGCATATATAGCGTAATAAGGTCTTTTAAGTCTGGGAAATTTAAAACTTCGGTTTACATGATACAGTTTTCTCGAATCGACGTATCATGTTCCTCAAAGCTTGTGCTGATGTTGGCCCGCTGCATTAGTTCTTAAAACGATGAATTTCACGAACAGCAGCCACAGCTTTACCATGGTTTTAGTAAAAAAGGTTCACAATTCTAGACCGTTCCGGTCAAATAATAGCTATTGTAGCTGATAACAATAACTTGGAGGAAGAAACATTGCAATTGATTACAGATCAATAAGAATGTGTACTCTAACATTTCCAACCAACTGAAGAAATTCCCGACAATACAAAGTCTGAAAACAACATCAATGTACAACGGATATGACCTAAAATTTTCGTATTGAACTGGTTGATTATAACAATAAGAACAGAACAGCGCAACATGAAGAATAAACAAAAATAGATGAGGATACTGTCTTGATAGAACTTGGATGAAATTATTATTTGTGCAATCTTATAAAGGCCTTAAGTTAAAACTGAAAAACATCATATACAATAGTTGTAATCATTTTTATACCAAGAACTCTGCTGTAATCTATGTGCTCATGCAAAAGTTTAAGTTTATTCGCAGTATTGATAAATGCAAAATTAAAAGTTTAAAATGTCATTTTAAATAGGTCTTAGTTATTTAATGTCAATTTTTTTTTGATTGTTTATGTATTTTTCTGTAAAGCATTTCCTAGAAAAACTTTTTTGAACTTTTTTTTTTTGGTATAATCCTATTCCGCATCCTTTGAATAGTCTGTAAGCAAATTTTAATGTCAATCCGCTTATTGGTTATTGTTACAGAGTGCTCTGAATAGGCGAAGTTTAATAACGATCACTTTGTATATGATGTTTTTCACTTCTAACTTAAGACCTTTTTACGATTGCACAAATAATAATTTCATCCGTTTCACATAAAATTCTATCAAGACAAGATCCTCATCTATTTTTATTTATTCTTCATGTTGCACTGATCTGTTCTTATTGTTACAATCAATCAGTTCAATTCGAAAATTCTAGATCATATCCGTTGTGCATTGATTTTGTTTTTAGACTTTGTATTATCGGGAATTTCTTCAGTTTGGTTGGAAATGTTAGAATACACATTCTTATTGATCTGTAATCAATTGCAATGTTCTTCCTCCAAGTATTCAAGATGTTTTGGGGCAGAATATAGGGTGTACGGTTTCTGCTTTATAGTGCTCTTTCACGAAGCTTTCTTAATGCATCCATTCCGAGATTGAGATTCTCCTTAATGAGGAGAGCTGAGACGGATAATTTTACATCCATAATAGAACTTGGAAAATCTTTCATCTGAATGTTGCTAAATTAGGATCGTTGTCCAACCTCGTTGTGATACTTTATGATAATTTATGTTCATAAATTTAGAACTTCTGCAAAGCTTTGATCTTGAAAGGCTCTCCATCTCTGAATGTCGTTCAAACAATCTTCCAATGAATATAGTAAACAGCTAATGCAATGGCAATGATCACGAAAGGTAAATGCGTGGAAAGATCTGATATGTGAACATATGTACGATTACATAAATAAGTAGATAAATAAACTTTTTTGCAGATTTCAGTAGTCACTGAATTATCCAATGCTGAAAATTCAGTTTCATTAAAGAAAGAATACAATTTAAAACTTTAATCTTTATAAACATAATGATAGTTCTGTACTGCAGTTTTTTACATATGAATTACATGTGATTTAATAGATTGTTTTTCACCTGTGATTTGATCGTCATAATCATTGTAATCTTAAACAGTATTCTTAATGAACATGTTATAAAAAATAATAAAATAAATAATAATAGTACAAAAAAAGTAGATGTAATTTTTGAACAAAAATTAACAACAAATTTGTTATTACTTGTATTTTACTAGAAATTTGGAATAAAATTTAATTGATTTTTCGAATTACACATGTTTGATAACAAACTTATAAATAAATATTTTTAACTCACTGCAAAAATATATTTACAGTTGAAAGTAAAGAATAAAAAAACTGAACAAAATGAACTTTTTCTTTTAAGGACAACGTACAGTGTTTATTTTTTAAAGTAACAAAAAAACCATAAGTCACAAACACAAGAATTCGCACCATTTGCCAGATTTCTTTTATTTAATTTATTTCTTTTGTTTTCCCTTGTTTATTTTAAGAAGCACTTTCAGTGGTCGCTTGACAGGAACTAAGTAATAGCTAAATCCTCAAAATGCATGTTAACAGTTGATGCTATTAAAAATATTGATTTAGTTGACGAGGCAGTCATCTGGGAAAAAAGAAATTAGTGATGTAACCAGATTATGATTGTCAGATTTGTGATGATAATCATTCGCTAATTCATCAATTGGGGCTTTGGTTGTTTCCGTTTCTCTCTTATGTCTGATTAATTAATTTCGATGATCCACAATGCCTAAATTAATTGAATTACATTCCATTTCGAACAGACGAACGGACAAAATGATCACCAATCGAACAGAACCGAATACCTTTAAAGGACCGCTAATCCCTAATAATTGGTTAGGAAGCTCGTTCAGATTAAGTGGAATTTTAGAGAATCAGTTGAGGATGATGCACGTCACTTTTATGAAGGGCTAGCGGTTATTGTATTTGTTAAATTTTCTGCAATTCATCAGACTGAATTTATGGTCAGTTTAACAAATGACCTATAAAAGTTTTAAAACACGTTGGTACACGTCCGAAATTGAAGAATCGCATTTTCGATATCAAAATTTCAAATATTGATTTCAGATTGACTGGGATGACTATTCGAAATTCTTAGAATCTGATTTGAGTTTCAAAATGTTATTATAGTGGTTAGAATTATGATTGATATTTTTACGATCTTTGAAAGTTCAAATACAAATCCTAAGCCTCAATTGCTGTCGAATCCTGTCAAACCCAATAATATTTTTTGTTGATGTATAGCTCCCTAAGCAACAGTAACCGAAGGAAAAGACTCATCTCCGGAAGCTTTGGCACTAGTTGGTACACGTCGTCCCTGCCAAAACCAAGGAACTAGGAAATCAGAATTTGAGTTGCATTGGTCTTAGTGTATCTCTGCAACATTATTATTAATCTAATCAGATCTACACACTATTTACCCTCCATTATAAAATATGTAAGTTCTCTACTAATATCATCCGATCATTGTCCCTTTCGGAAAATTTAGACTAAATCTAAAAAAATTAAATATTTAATAGCTAGTAACTGAGAGTTTCCACTTGTTCACTTTATAAATTTGTAGGCGTACTGTTAATAAATGCCTGTTTGTATATCTGTTATGATCTGCAGATTGATAACATTTTACCGCTACTTACAAGATCTATGATATTTCTATTTTCTAAAAAAAAAAAATCTCTACTTGTCTTTAATGCATTGATTTAGATTTTTTTCTAATAATGTCGAAAATTATTAAGTTTCTCACTATATTACAGATAGCCGAGTACTATTTAAAATAGTATTTTTTTTTTATGAATTTTCAAGACTAAGCAGATGTCTTCTATCAACTTGGTAGTGCTCATCACACATTAAAAGTAGCGTAACATGCAAGCTCTTCAGAATACGATTAAATGTAGAATTTAATCGGAGCACACAACCTAAAAAGCGCGAAATTATTGTAACTCATTTAAGTAGCTGAAATTTATTTTGAAGTTAAATATTAAAATAAGTTTACAAAACATTTAACATGTCAGAAATTAATATAAAAGCATAAAGAAATGACACAGAAATAAAAAGATATCTGAGCATCCATCGGTGAGAGTTTGGGACGGACCGTTTCGTTCTTTTTGGGGACTCATCAGCCAAACCGACTCACCAAATGAAATGCTCTGATAGTGCAAGAGTGATAAGGAAAACCACTCCCATATATGACTGTGATCTCCCTCCGTAAGAAAGAAACGAATCCACTTTTAAAAAAGAAACTGAGTCCACAAAAAAGGACGGAACGGCCGTTCCAGACTCTCACCGATGAAAGCTTATATATCTTTCATTTTCAGTGTCATTTCTGTAGACTTTCAAGTTAATTTCTGTTTTGTTGAAATAAAAATTTTTGTTTAAATTAAACCAGGTTGGCTTCAGCTTTGTTTGTTTTTTATTTTCAAATTCCTTTCCGCAGGTCAGGATTTGAAATTATGCCTGTTTTGATTTCTTTTTTAAATGTTTTTCTTTTAGAGGGAGACCTTAGTCGGCTGCGGGAGTGGTTTCCCTTATCACTGTTGCACTATCTGAGTTTATATGGTGAGTTGTCTGGGTCTGGCTGCAGAGGCGGATTTACACTTTGCCGCCTATGGGCTAAGCCAGATTTGCCGCCCTTCCTCCTGACCCTCCTTTCTCAATATATCACTAGTAAACTATACCGATGTTTATGTTTAGTTTTTAGCTAAGTTACTGTTAATTTACAACTCGTCTATTCGTTAGAATTTACTTACTCAGAGTATGAAAAAAAATATATGTATATAAATATGTAGGCCCGTAATGATGCATTCTTTTCCTTAAGTACACATTCTAAAAATAGTTGTAAAAAAGTTGTAAAAAGTTGTTGTAAAAAGTTGTTTAGCAGAAAATTAAACATCGAAGTTAAATTAAATAATTGGAATATATCTCGTACATAACAGTCGCAAAAGATATGTATTAGAAAGTAAATACAGGTATAATGTCACTGTCAGACAGTCTCCCGCCGCCTCCCACGCCTGAGCACTCCAATGCAACATCTACCCCCTTCCACTTCAAACCTACGGCCACAGTCATCACTCACCCGCTTTCCCGATAAATACACTCAAAGCCAAAAATACGCTCTGTTCGCATATACTTTACAGACACTTCAAAAAGACAGGAAATGTCTGTTTCTTTTTATGTTTCCCTCATTTTCTGCTTGTA
>JAFIDM010066388.1:0-10946 GCA_023159025.1 Thereuonema tuberculata
AATACATACCTGAAATTATGCCGTGTATTTTTGAAACACCCTGTATATAATATATATTACAATAAAAAATATTATAATAACTTCCTTCTTATCTTCGTCTTTCCAACGTGAAAATGATGTTTCTAATAAAACACACACTATATCATAAACAGGATTCATATTTAAAACAGCTTAGCACTACGAAACAAGCCACTGGAGAAGAGAACATCGTTCTCTGTTACTTCAACTTCACCCGTACAGCAACGTACAGCACTCTACAGCGGGTGACGTCATAGCAACCATCGACTCAGTTGTCGATCTAAGCTCCGCCCCTGAGGTTGAGAAACTTGAAATGAAGGCTACTTCACTTGGTCGGTCAGAATCGCACCGCGCTCGGTGCCAGAACTCGACGGCGCGGGACTTACAAAATATAAAAATACGTTTCTATTAAAACCAACATACGTGATAAGGAAAATAAATTTTTCCTTATAATAATTGTTATATTATAAATAAATAATATTATCTTATTACAAATAATTGGTGAAGTGCCACTTCACCTACTTCCCCTGAATAGCCGCCACTGACTTTGTGTCCATCTCGTTCACTCCGCCTGAACAAAAGCGAAATGCAGAAACAATGGTTTTAATGGCAATTTGGAGAGACAATACAAAAGATTAAGTGAATAAAACGAAATCGGCATTTATACGTAAAAAACTAAATTAAAGACATTTTCATGAAATGGCAAAAACCCGCGACCAAATTAAAAACAAAATAGACAAATTTACGAAAGAAAAAAAATCAGATTTGCGAAATTTATACCAATCTTAGAATATATAAATTGAATCTATTTATTTAATATAAATATATCGTAAATAAATACAGCCAATATCAGAACTTCTGTCTTCTCTGGAAAAACTGATTTACTGAAACAATATAGGCTACTTCTTTGCAGAACTTTGCTGTTAGCACAATCCCAAAATGCATTGAAAAAAAAGTCATTTTCTACTTTCCCGTGAAATCATCTAAGAATCGACAGCTCATTTACAAAACAGGATAAAGACTACATCTAAGTACTTACAAATAACTAGCTATTGTTCCGTGAAGCCAGGGTACCATCAAATCGAGTTTTGTTCACTCCTCCTGACGAGCTTTCCAGAGACCATCCATCATGCGAAGACGTCTGTTTCCTAATGCTCGTGTTAGGAGTCCAAATACACACAAATCAATTGGTGTAGAATCTGATGACTTCACAGGAATGTTACTGAAAGGTACAGCCTGTTTCCTGTTCTATTCTAAACAGGTTGATGTTAGGCTTACCATATTTTTTTGGGTCCAAACCAGGACATATTTTTGAAATTACTTAAAATTAACAGTTTTCTGAAATATTAAACTTTATTTATTCAGTTGTATTTTTCACTAGACATGACTTTTTTCAAAAATGGTTTGTTTGGTTTAATTACATCATAAAATTCACAACAAGAAAGTTCTGAATTAATTTTAACATTTAGCAGATGTTTAACAGTAGATACTGAAAGTCTATCCCTTTCTATAGATCAAATGTTCCCATAATTAAAAAAAAACTCTCTCAACTGGAGCAGATGTCCCAGGCAAAGACATAGCAAACCCAATCATTTTAGAAATATTGCAACATGAAATATCAGTCTTTTGAAACACCTTAAAAACTGCTTTCCACTTCTCTTCAATAGTATCTAGTACTTTCGCAGAACTTGACCATAACCTACCGTATGGTTTTGAATTACCTGGTTCAACAATATGGTCATCAAATAGGTCATCAATATTTATGGAATCTTTTATAATTTCATTAACAACTTGTGCACTCTCTTCTAAATCAGACCAGGCAATTTCAATTCTTAAAATCCACTGAAACTTACTAACTTTATCAAAACTGATTCTCCATAACTCTAAGGTATTGGATACTAGAATTATAAAAATTGTCTACACTTGAGAAGAATTTTTGTTCCTGAACATCATTATTTTCTTTTAGAGTGCTTAGCAATTCTTTGGCAGAAGATGGTATAAATTTATGGGTTTTTCTTTCCTGAAGTTGACAAATTAATTCAGAATATTTTTGAAATGCTTCTGTTTCTGTGATAGAATTATCTTCCAATTTCAGAACTACATTATTAAATAACTGTAGAGTACCATATAAAAATTGCAAAAACAGTTCACTTTCTTGATTTTCAAAAAAATCAAATAAAAATTTTGGGCATTTGTCACAAGATAAGAAGTATGATTTTAGGCCGTCAAAAATGGAAAGAATTCTTTCTATTGCAGATAACAAACTAAGGAACCTTGTGCTGCTATGAGATAATACTTTTTTGTAATCTGTTTCCACAAATTCACAGAACTCTTTAAGTTTCGTTGCTCTTACTGTATACATGTGAAAATATTTATAAATTTTTATAACAATAACTTCTATGTCCAGGGGTAGAGAATCACATGCTGTTTGTACTGAATTGTGTACAATGTGGGCTGAACAACCAATTCCTAAAATAGGTCTATCTAAATCACTTTGAACGTTTCTGAACATATTTTCATTCCCTTTCTCTTCACACCACCAAAATTACTGTTAGTGTTATCAGCAATGTAATAAACCAACTTTTCTTCAAGTTTGTATTTTTTCACACACTGCAAAAGATAGAGAGTCAAAATTTGAGCAGTTTCACCTGACACTTCATCGAAATTTAAAAGTTTAACTTGAATTCCCTCCTCCAGACTGAAATATCTTACAACAGTCGGAACAAGTTTTACTTCACTTCTGTTTGAGCTATTCATCATTACTGTTACATACTTAATGTTTTCCAAAGAAAGCAACAATTATCAAATAAAAATGGCAAAATAAAGTTAACACTAATTGCCTCGGTTTTGGTTCTAGCAGATGACAATTTTGGGTCATATAACTTTTTAACCAGTTTAGATGTTCAGTCTGATATTTTGAAACTGAGTTCGTGTCTAGCAGTATGGTATGAAAATGTAGCCTCTTTAGCAGCACACTCAGATCACTGATATTCGGATTCCCATCTTTGGTTTTAAAAAAATCTCTTACGTTTGCTGAAGCAGTAGCATTAATAGCACTCCTATGTTAGCTGTTTTCACGTGGTTTTCAATATTACCCTTTTCTTTATGTGCAACAGAAAATTGTGCAATACACAATAAAGTGTGCAATAAACACGTTCAAGGTTACTGTCATTACACAATTTCAAAAATTTGTATTTCTATTGCAGGTTAACATTAAACATACACTTTCTTTTGCCCATTGCTAAACGATGAAACACAAACCAATATAGATAAAATAATCAAAAACTTGTAGACGAGTTACTTCACACACGAAAACAACATAAACACATTGCCTCTGTCGTGTTGCCAAATGAGTGAATGACTAATTTGAAAAGTTGTGGCGGAACCGGTAGCACGCTTTCCCATCGACGTCAGCGCTTGCTCCAAGGTCGGCTGAGAGAGACACGGCCGTACGAGAATGTTTAAAAACGCGATGTCGAACATATATGTCTAAAATAAAAAAAAAAATCTTCGCCGTCATAAAATTCTCAAACCCCGGACATTACCCCGGACAGCACTAAAAAAACCAGGACTGTCCGGGCTAATCCCGGACGTATGGTAAGCCCAAGATATATATACGTTCTTTGGGTAAGCCTATGATGCAGAAGTGTGGCTGGAGGCTTTATCTTGATGGAGCCGTACCTTGTTTGTGTCTTTACCATATAAATGGGGAATCTCAGTTTACCATACAAGAGAGTCCAATCTTTGACACATTAAATTCACTCTTCTTATATATCTTTACGATCGCAGAGTAACTATATTTTGCATCGGGAAGAGCAGCATTATAGACTTATTAAAATGGTTCCATTTTCTTTGTGATCGTTGTGGGCAAGAATGTGAGATTTCACACTGAACAGTACATGGACGTCTGCAACACCATTGTTAAGCATGTGCATCACACGTCCAATAACTGTCTATTAGGAATATCATCAGCATACCTTATATAGGGGAGGCCGGGTTAACTCGGTACAGAGGTTAACTGGGACACTAATGAAAACAAATACTTAAAAATTTAATTTCGGCGTCATGTTGTGTTTACAATTTCTGCCATTTTTAGGGCAGCGCTATTAATTCAAAAAACGTTAAGTCATCATTGCAGAACACGTTGCCACAGAACTGATGGAGCCTAGACTTCGAGGTGTAAATTCTGTCATCATTTCATTGTTGGTGAGTGAATGTATAATTAAGGTTTCCTATATCAAATGATCAGTACTTATCAATGGATTGTTATATATAAACATGAAAATGAAATGCTCAATTGAAGTAAGACATTAGCCTGTTTTCATGAATTTTATGGTGGGGTTAAGTGGATCATGTGACTAACTGGGACCTGCGGGCCAGTTAACTCCATCCAAGAATGGACATGCATTCTGACCGATACAGCACAGAAGATGCTGCTTGTGCAAAAAGCTCGTGCAATGCAAAAAGCAATCCAAGAGAAAGGGAAAACCTGTGCCTACAAGAGCAACGAAGAAGCTAATCTCTCTTGAAGATAGCAGTGAAGAATCAGAGCAAGAAGTTGCATTGGATGATTCATCAAGCAACATGGATGCATCTTCCGACGGGGAGAAAACTGTTGAAAAAAAAAAAAAGCTTCATAGTTGCTAAGGTTCATGGGAAGACAAAAAACTTCAAAGCGAAATTATGCTGCCAAGGTCTGAACAAGCACAGAGAACTATCCAGTCGAATGGTTAACGAGAACACCAGAACTTTCAAGTTTTTCAATTCTGCTGAAGACGCTGCTTTTGTACCAGGCGAAGATTTGATCATAAAACTGCCTGCGCCCATGTGTCATGGAGAAAGTGGACGATTTGCAAACATGCTAAGTTTTAAAGTTGATCTGTCTTCATATTCAACTGTCTAAAATCCAAATGATATGTTCATTCCTCAAATTTCATGGCCTAATCATATTCATTAATCAAGATGATAAATCTTTTTTCGTTTTATAAAAATTGTTTCATTGCTTTTAGCCAATATTCAGGATAGTAACATTTATTATGCTATCCAGTTATGGGTTCCAGTTAACCCCAAAGTGGCGTTATCTGGGACACATTCTACCATTTTATAAAAATATTTTTTTTTGTGATTATAAAACTTATAGGACAAAGATAAAAAAATCTGGAATCTGAACACTGATGATAATTCAATTATTCTGACTATTTAAAGCCACCTACTGTGCATATATCAACCCATAAAATTTTCCTAATTATTTTTGTATCCAGTTAACCCCGACCTCCCCTACCTATAATTTGTTTTGTTCCATTTTAAAATTTTCTTATCTTCTAGCCAATTCATATAGATGTAACATAGGGTATCTGATACGGGGTTTCCCATGGAAAATCCCCTAACTTGTTTATAAATTTTATTTTTATATTCAAAATAGCTTTTGTCACATATCAATTTTAATATTTTCATAAATAATTTAAAAAGAACATTTGATTCAACAGCGATAAAGCTTTTGAAAGATCATCAAACAATCATAATTAATTTAGCTAGATGAGAACCACATATGTTTTTTATGAAAAAGTCAAAATTCTACGGAATGATTCCTAGACCATTAATAAGATAGAAACTTCCATTACTCATAAATAATGAAGGAATAAGTAAAATAGTAGAATAAATGACTGGAAAACATTTAATAACCAGATAAAGAGCACATCAGTAAAAATAATGTATCTACAAAAGGCACTATGGTTAAATAAATAAATGAAAAATATTTTTCCTGAAGAGAAATGCATACAAATAATGACTCTGGAATCTTAGAAATTAAAAGAAATGAACTTAAAAAAGATGAAGAAATTCAAGAAAAGCTTCGAGGAAGATACGAAAAAGATAGAAGAATATGTCAAACATTCAAATTATGTAATCAACCTGAGTAAAACTAAACTCAAAAATTAAGAAATAATAGCACTCAACAAAGAACTAGACTTTAACATAAATCAAGGATATAATAAAACTACAGAGACCGAAAAGTTAAAAGAACAATTAACAGTTAATAAAGAAGTAATTCACCAGATATTAGAAAATGAAAAAGAAGGTGTGAAATTTAAGAAGAGGAATGTTTAATATGAAAAGAAAATTACACAAGACAGTAATAGATGTATCCTTAACTCAGATAAAGATAATAAATTAGTGATCATGGATACAAAGAATAGGACGAAAAAGTTATCAAAATAATTCAATCAGAAGATTATTGTGAAATAAAAGAAGACCCTACATATAAACTATATATATATAGGCCCTATGGTGTTCATTTTATACGGTATTCATTTTATCTGAAGACATTGAAATATCCCGAAAACTACAAATCGGATCAAAAAACTTTATAATTAAAATTTGTTCGTCTCGGAGGGGGACATCCAACGATACTAAACTCGACCCCCCACCCCCGATGAGGTGAGGGGTTGGGAAGAAAAACGTAAATAGGAACCCCCATTTTTTATTGCAAATTCGGATTCTCCTGGAAATTTCACATTGATTTGATGTACTGTATGTCGGGGTTGCTCGCAGATGGCGCTGTAATCGACAAAAATCAAAATGGGTAAAACATCGTTGAAAATTGGGGATATCGCAAGAAATAAAAAATCATATGAAATCAGAGAAATAAAAATGTAGACGTATGTGATATTTATCAAAATGCTATCTAATGACACGTGAATTAACCCCCCACCCCCATGCTGCGAGAGTGGGAGAGGCAATTATTTCATAACTTGTAATGGGAAATCGCATTCTCAACGTTGTATTCATCCGACAAAACGAAAAGGGGACTGCTCTATCATAAAAGGCAATGCAGTGCGATCAGAGCTCACTTATCTTTCAGATTTAGAACTGAAAGCATCTCTAAAACTTTCATTGTATGTGAGTAGGTTTTATTGCCTGCACATCTACCCTTCATTTCTACAGTAGAACAAAATTGCAAGTGGACAATGAATCATGTAACTGTAGAAGAAAAAATTGAAATGATTTTGATTTATGGTGAATGTAGGAGAAATGTTGACGATGCTGTTGCCTTGTATGCTGAGCGGTTTCCAGATAATGTTCGCTCTCGTTCCTTTTTTTTTACAAAATTCTGAATGCCTTTATCTCTGATGGCAGCGTACAAACCAAGAAAAGGAAACGAAGAAAAACTGTTACAGGAGAAGCTAATGAAATAGCTGTACTAGCAGCTGTTCACCAAAACCCACAGATAAGCACTCGGCAATTACAACGCAATTCCGGAATGTCCCTGGGTAGTATTGTCAAGATACTGCATCATTATAGGTATCATACATATCACATTTCACTGCATCAAGAACTTCATGGCCAAGACTTCCATAATCGAGTAGTATTTTGTGAATGGGCTCTTCAACAACTGCAAAGTAATCCCAATTTCTGTGCTAATGTACTATTTTCAGATGAGGCTACATTCACAAACCATGGTAGCATTAATCGGCATAACATGCATTACTGGAGTGTAGAAAATCCCCACTGGTTACGACAAGTTGAACATCAACATCCTTGGTCAGTTAACGTTTGGTGTGGAATCATAGGGAACAAACTCATTGGTCCTTATTTTATTGAAGGTACTTTGAATGAAATAGGATATCGAAATTTTTTGGAACAGGAACTACCAATACTACTTGAGGATGTTTCCCTTGGACGTTCGACAAAGTATGTGATATCAGCCTGACGGGTGCCCAGCGCATTACTCACGTCATGCACGGGAAGTATTAGACCGTGATTACAATGGTCGGTGGAAAGACAGAGGTGCCCTATTAATTGGCCTGCTAGACCGCCTGATTTGACATCGCCGGATTTCTTTCTGTGGGGTTATCTAAAAGATAAGTTTTATCAACAAGTGCCAACAGACCGTGAAAACATGGTAGAACGCATACGAAACGCCTGTGCTGAAATTCCCGCAGCTATGCTTCTGTCCTGTGTACAGTCATTTGAAGACAGAATCAATAAGTGTATTCAAGTTGAAGGTCGTATTTTTGAACACATATTGTAATTGGACTCCGATATGTGAGACAAGAAAAAGAAGAGACACAATATATACATTACAAATTATGAAATAATTGCCTCTCCCACTCTCGCAGCGTGGGGGTGGGGGGTTAATTCACGTGTCATTGGATAGCATTTTGATAAATATCACATACGTCTACATTTTTATTTCTCTGATTTCATATGATTTTTTATTTCTTGCGATATCCCCAATTTTCAACGATGTTTTACCCATTTTGATTTTTGTCGATTACAGCGCCATCTGCGAGCAACCCCGACGTACAGTACATCAAATCAATGTGAAATTTCCTGGAGAATCCAAATTTGCAATAAAAAATGGGGTCCTATTTACGTTTTTCTTCCCAACCCCTCACCTCATCGGGGGTGGGGGGTCGAGTTTGGTATCATTGGATGTCCCCCTCCGAGACGAACAAAATTTAATTATAAAGTTTTTTGATCCGATTTGTAGTTTTCGGGATATTTCAATTCTTCAGATGAAATGAACACCCTGAGTATATATATATATATATATATGTATAAAAAAATACATATTACCAAAAAAAAAAAAACGACGCACCTAGAAGGAGTTGTCCGATTGTAATGAAATTTCGTATGCAAGGACATTGGGACCGCCCATGCAAATGATTAAACTTTGGTGTCCAATGAATGAATAGCGAGAGCTACAGCGCATCGGAACTGCGCACTCAGCAGGTGTATATAAGAAGCGATTCTCAATCTAATGGTCAAAATTTCTGTTGCATTGCGAGTTAGGATACCTTTCAACGACTAAAAAAATGCCTCGCCGCAGGATTCGAGCTCATTACGTGCAACTGTCAGAGTTTGAAAGAGGTCGTATCATTGGATTGAAAGAGGCCGGTTGGGCACATCAGAGAATCGCTCGTCATATGGGTCGAAGTGATGCGGCGATTAGAAGATGCTGGCAGGAATGGGTGGACAATGGCAGATTTCAGCGTCAGGAAGGTAGTGGTCGACCTAGGGCCACAGCAGAGCGGGAGGATAGAGAGATTGTCAGATCAGCTGTCACTGCGCCTGAATCATCGTTATCAACCATCAGAGATCAACCATGACCATTCACAGACGGCTGAGAGAGCGACATCTACGCTCGTACCGACCGCTACGCCACCTACCACTCACGTATGCACAACGTCGGGCGAGATTACAGTGGTGCTTGGCTCGATCAGATTGGAATGATGCTGACTAGGGACGTATAGTGTTTAGCGACGAATCCCGCTTCCAACTGTGTCCTGACGATCGTCGCAGACGTGTCTGGAGCAGCGTGCCGATCCTGCTTTCACTACTGCACGCCACACAGGCCCTCAACCAGGAGTGGGTGCCATTTCCCTTGATAGCCGAACCCCTTTGGTCGTCATTAGCGGCACACTTACAGCACAGCGGTAAGTCGACAACATTCTGATACCTGTTTTGCTACCCTTCCTTTTGCAGTACCCTGGCCTTATTTTTCAGCAAGATAATGCCAGACCACATACGGCAAAACACTTCCTTGGCCAGCGAGATCCCCAGATCTCTCTCCAATCGTTGTCTGGGATATGATGGGAAGGCGACTGCATCCACCAGGGAATGTGGATGACCTAGCCCGACAATCGGAGCAAATTTGGCAAGAAATACTGCAGGGGACCATCAGGGAGTTTTATCACTCTATGCCATGTCGTGTGGTAGCTTGCATTGAGGGTAGAGGTGGGTCAACACCTTATTGAGCTCGTTACTTTGTAACTCTGTAACTTTGAAATAAATCATTCAATTTGTCTGAAAGTTTAATCATTTTCTATTCTGTACATAATCTTCCTCTCCACCAATTTTTGTCTCCATCGGACAACTCCTTCTAGGTGCGTCGTTTTTTTTGTTATCGAGTACAGAAATTAAAATGGACAAAGCTATTAATTATGTGCAATATAAAAATATATGCAGCAATGTGTGTAAAACATCGAGATTTGAACCCAGACCGAAGACCCGTAAAGAAGACTGCCCATTAAGACCTGTAGTAGATTCTTTTGGGTCTCAGACACAAAATATTAGTAGATATATTAATGTTATTTTAAAGAAATTCCCTTTATTTCAACCAAGATTATTAGTAAAAACCACTGTTGATTTGATTACATGCATAAAAAAAGAAAAAGATAAAAATAAGAAAATAATTAGATTATACACCATGGATGTAGAATCTATTTACACAAATATTCCAGTTAAGATGACTTTGGAATTGAACGATGATATGTGTGATGTTAATGGTAACATTCTTACAGAAACTAACATAGAGAAAGAGATATTTATGAAAATATTAAAATTAATATGTGACAAAAGCTATTTTGAATACAAAAATAAATTTTATAAGTAAGTTAGTGATTTCCTGTAGGGAAACCTCATATCAGATACCCTATGTAACATCTATATGAATTAGCAAGAAGACAAGAAAATTTTAAAATGGAACAAAACAAATTATGGTTACATAAGGTATGCAGACGATATCCTGATATTTTGGAGTGGATCTAATAGGCAGTTTTCTCAATTTTATAACTCTATCAATACTTTTGATGAAAATTTAAAATGTACTAAAGAGGAAGAAAATGAAGGTAAATTACCGTTTTTAGACATATTATTAATAAACAAACAGAATGCAATAACGTATGAACATTTCGAAAAAGAAATGTAGAGCAATCATGTAATAAATTTTTATGTTGGTCATAATTTAAACACAAAAAAAAAAAATTTAATCAAGAATTATGTTAAAAGAATACTTGAAAACACTGAAAATAAAAATCATGGAAAGACAAAATTAATAAAATGAAAACATTCAGAATAAACCAATACCCAGAAAAATTTGTTAATAAAGTAGCTAATAAATTCCTTAGAAATAGAAAACAAAAGAA
>JAFIDM010066389.1:0-10943 GCA_023159025.1 Thereuonema tuberculata
TAAAAGGTTTGTTGTGTTGAGTTGCAGGCGCGGCTTGACATTAAATATACGGAATTGTTTCAAATAAGATTAATTATTTAAACCCAACTCTTCTGGGTCGTCTCACATGACATTTAATGTTGATTCAAAAGAGATGCCACACAGGACATATTGACTGATGTAACATATTTGGACGATGAATAAAAACAAATATATCACAGTTCCCAGGTACTTACAATCAAAGCAAAGTGAAAAGGACATAGTTTCAGTGTTTTGTTTCTTTCTAAAAACAACAGTATTTTGTTTAATTCAGTCCGCAGACTCATGGATTTTTTATAACATCCTGAATTAAGTAAATAAATAATTAAAAAATAATTCTTTTTGCCAAAACCTTTTATTTGGCCTAATTCGAATTGCAGAATTTTTCTGAATGTAAATATTTTTGGTTTCTCAAGATTGAGTAAGTATTTTGCAGAAGTTAAAATAATGAAATATAAAGGGCTTCAAATATAACTTCGAGTAACCTTTCTATAATTTCAATATTTTTTTGTTTAAAAATTTAAATTCAGAGTTTAATTCATATTTAGTCCAACATCTAACATACGACGATCACAACAAAGTATTATAATTAATTAAGTTTGAATAACCAAAACTACAAAAGCCCAGAAGAGCTTTAATATTATGATTTAAAAATTCAAGATTAAATAGAATTGTTATGTGTTTGTAAAAATAATCTTCATAGAGCGTGTAGGTGATTTTAATGTATAAATCTTTTATTTGTTTTATTTCCCTCACTAATGTAATGTTTTAATATTAAAAGATTTATTGTTGTTTTTTTTTTAAGTTTGATACGACGCTTGAAAATACTTGTAATGGCGCTATCATTTCAGAAATACGCACCAGTTGGCGCTCTAGTATTGTTTGTATTCTGAGTGTTAAAATGCAAAAGTGTTATTCGTTAATAACTGATGGCTGCTTTATGCGGAGAAATGTATTTGGTTGATTCTTTTGGAAAAAGATGGATCGAGTTTCCGTAAGATATCGTATGATGAAATTAAGGTACTTTCGGAATTAAATCGAAATATTTTTGTTATTGAATTTTAATTATATTGTTCGATTTCATTTAGATCTTTTTCGTTATCCCGAAGCCAATGGATGTTTAGGCTTAGGAGGCCAAAAGCGTTTTTCGGGAAGTTGCTTCAGAATCTGGTATCAAATAGGCATTTCATCGTGGCAATAATTTCCTGTGTGGAAAATTATTATTCAGGACGTATGGATGTTAATGAAAGTCCGTCTAATAATAGCGCATTTGTGGTCTAATCTAGGCTTAGGTTGAAACGTTGCTTAGACCTGGCAAATGAATGTACGAAATTTCCTTTCGTGTTCCATCGACATATAAAGCAAGTCTTCGTGAATCATTTCAAGATAAGGTAGGACTGATTTACATTACCTTTTAATCGATCAACGATGTGTAGGAGGATGCTACGTGGAATCAACGTTAACTGACATTTCTAGTTTCGAAGGACTGTGTTCGAATTGCTGAAAACATAAATAAATGTTTTATGTTTAAATTATATGATTTGTAATTGATGTTCTTGATCTAGTGTTCTACAGAAAATATAATTGGGATAATATTTATCTAATTTAATGTCAAGTTGTTTCGATGATTATGCTTATTGAAGTTTATAGATAAAGTATCAATTCCGTGTTAACGTAGTTTAAAAGAGTCAAATGTTTAGTCAAGATAGAATTATTAAAATTAATGTTAAATCTTGTACGCTGAAAATTCCAATCGAACATTCGATTGATACGTTACTAAGTGTTGTTTAATTTTATATCATTATTGCTCTTGACTATTTTAATGGGTTACCAGTAATATTTATGAGTATAATGAATCTGGAATCTTGTAATAAATTTGTTTGAATTTATTCTTATTAGTGATGCCTAATTATTTTAAGAATGTTACAATTAAAGCTTAATCACTCGGCTATTACTTTATTTTAAAACTGTTGTAGTTGGATCATTTAATTTTGGACCATATATAAGAGAGCGTCCTAAAAAAAGGAGATAAGAAGGATGATTCAGAGGAAGAGTGAATTTCTCAGCTGTAGAATCATTTCTCGATTCTAAACGCCAATTAAATGAGATTTTTTTTTCTCTATCATTAAGAAATCTCTTAACTTCGACCAATTAGGGAAAAAAAAAAAAAAAAAATTGGAAGAGAAAGAAAAAGGGCTAAAGTGTACTATCCGGCCCACCATCGGAGTGATACATAAGTTATGAGTTTGTTTACATCTTTTGGCGTGCTCCGGTGCGCAGGGATACATGACGTTGTAGTTGCCATAGTGATCTCGGTTGTTTACACCATGTGACCATGTCTTTCATTTGTGTAATGGCGTCGGTTACAGGAGCTCCTGCTGAGTTGACAGGTCCGGAAACATTACATGGGTTACAGGCTGGTTTGTGTGATTTTAGTTTTTTTGTGAGAATGCGAGATGGATGTAAGAAGAATGTAATTGATTTTTGTATGAATGTGGGATTAATTGCGAAAGAATATCAGTATCCAAAGTGTGGAAAAAGCATGGCGTTCGTCACTTAAGGTAAGTCCAAATATTCATAATTTTTACAATTTTAAATTGTGAGATTTCATGGTTATTAAGGTTGCCCCATTCTAGCAAGACGGTATTTTTACAATTTTAAATTGTGAGATTTCATGGTTATTAAGGTTGCCCCATTCTAGCAAGACGGCATTTCATTTATTCCATAGCATTTTCTTCACCGGAAGTTCCCACATCTTACCTCAACTTCCGGTTCCGGTTTCGGAAAATAGTTCCGAAACCGTCATGTTTGATGACGAAAAAAATAACACCAACAGCGGTGGGCCGTTATGTACACTTTTACCATACGTGATGTCATAAGTTAAAAAAAAAAAGTCAACTTTTTCTTTCCTGACCTAAAAACGTTCTACTTTTTTGAAATAACAATAACTATTTAATTTCTTTAATAATGCTAATATATCTACAGGCCATGCAACAGGATAATTATGCTATTAAAATCAATAAACAGGTTGCTATAAACCTATTTAAAGTTTGTTTAAAAAACTTAATTTTTTTTAAAAAAAATACTAACTGAAAGTTTGCTCAGAGTTGCAAATTTCACTCACTTGATACTCTGAATAACTAAATAAGAAGCTGTGGAATGTAAAATATAGTTTGTTTGTTTTTTAATATTGTTTAATTAAAATTTATTAAATCGAAATTTTGCCGAAATTGATTAAAAAAAAATGTTTTATTAATTTTGTTCCACGTAGTTTTACGATGAATTGTGGAAAGGTTAAAGGTTATAGAAGAAAAATATTTCACAAAAATGTTAAGTGCAGAATATTTCAAACCTTGAAGAAATCACAATTCAGAATTATCAATAATTTTTTACTTAACAATGATAAAAAGAAGGAAACAGATATTAGGAGAAATACATTAATAACATCATCGAAATGAATAAGGTTCATTTATTCATTTATGAATAAATTAACAAATAAATTTATTAATTTATTAACATAAATTATAAGATTTATGGTAAATAACGAAGAATTTTAACTTAAAAAAAACCATGTTTCTTGGACTTTATTACAAAAGCATCTATCAATGCTTTTAACTACAGTGCATGTAATTTCAGGTTCTTAAACATGATTTTAATGATTTATAACTTACTAAAAGTACCAGAAAAAGTTCTATCACATTAGATTTCTACATTTCTCAAAAATCATAAAAATAAAAATCACAACTATCAGAACATGTATTTTTCTTTTCCCGACTATAGTCTAGAATCTATTTCTATTTTAACCTCTTTAAATAGCACTGAATAGTTTTCAATAAACATTCAATGATATTAAAGAAGTCTAAATCTATTTCTAATAGAGTTTGAACGATCCTTTTCAATTTCCGAATTCAAGTGGGCATAAGAATAGACAAAAGGGGTCGTCCATTAATTACGTGAGATCAAAAGGGGGAGGGGGGGGGTCCGGCAAAATCTCACCAAATCTCACCAAGGGGGAGGGGGGGGTTAACGAAAATCTCACGTAAACTTTTTCATTCAGATAAAATATATATTATAGCAAGATTTCCTTTTTTTTTTTGGTTGTTAAAGCAAGATTTCCTTTTTTTTTTTTTGGTTGTTAAAATTTTTGAAATCTCACCAAGGGGGAGGGGGGGGTCCGACAAAATCTCACCAAATCTCACCAAGGGGGAGGGGGCGGGTCCAAATTTTTGAAAAAACACCTCACGTAATTAATGGACGGCCCCAAAAGCGACTGTTGATGAAGAACAAGGAATCTCAAAGAGTGGCATTAAAATACTTCCCTCTATCTGAGCATCTCTTTTATGTCCAACACATTTAATGTCAGTCTGAGTCAATTCAATTCGGATAATGCGTAGTACCGTATAACGTCATGTTAAAGCGAGCAGCAGGGAAGAAAAAAGATGAAAGCAGTTGTGTTACCGTCTTTTAGTTACTTTAATCAAAACAACTCAAAAAATATTTATAATACAGTATTATCTCCGAATAACGGACAGTCACGGGACCGGAAGTTTCGTCCGTTATTGAGAGGTGTCCGCTATTGGGGAGGACTATCTTTTTTTTCCTTTTTTAGCTTATAGCACGTCATTTAATGAAAAATTACGTACAATCTTAATTAAATTTCTACAATTACCATTTGCGATATGAGAGAATATGAACAATTGTAAATTATTTACAATATTCTTTTTTAAATGAGTGCTAACCGTTTATCTTACTTAAAATAATGACACAATTAATTACAGTATATAGAAAATTAATTTCTAGCCATCCATTTGATGCCTTAAACGTGTCGAATCCGAAAGTTTGACCGAATTCTCTGGCTTTTTCTTGAAGCAAAATATCACTTATAGGAATGTTCTTTGCACGAGCAGAGCGGAACCATTTTATGACAACTTCGTCGATTTGCTTGTTTCAGTTTTACGAAACTTCAAATTCTTCGAATTTTCGTTTGAATTCACCATCCACATTTTTCTAATCTTATCTTTGTCCTTCAAAAGTTCACTTACCTGAGTTTTTCCAACTTTAAAACGCACATTCAGCTTTTCTTTTTCAGCAACTTCAAGAACAGTGAACAGTTTTTTCTTTCAGTGCCAATCTCTTCCTTTTTGACGCCATTTTAATTCGCACTAAATTTAATCAACACGTTTATAGGATAGCTTTATGAGGTATTGACATTTACAAAGCAACTGCAGTGAAAAAAAGAGCCTCTGATTCGTGCATTGAATCACGGGACACAGATACAATGTATCAATGTATGGAAGGACACCGATACAATGTATCAATGTATGGGACACCGATGTAAATACAATCATGAAGTGTTTGTCGAAATGTTAATAGAATTTTTTTTTTTTTTTTTAACAGTTAAAATAACTGTCCGCTATTCAGAGTGTCCACTCCTCTATTCGGAGTGGATAAAATGGGATGTCCTATTGTAAGGGACTGGGACCCGCAATAATGTCCGCTAATTAGAGGTGTCCGCTATTCAGGGTGTCCGTTAAAGGAGGTAACACTGTAATTGATTTCTCTCTTAACTACTTTGATAAAAACCCCAAAACACTATAACCTGGTTTAAGGAGGTAAAGAGCGACATGGAAGAAATGGAAATAACAGCGGAAAAATTGGAGAATAGGGAGATGCTCAGATCAACAGTTAAAAATTTTGTTGGTTTTCAAGCAAAGCAGAAAAGGAAAACAGGGGGAATCTGGACAGATGAAAGACGAAAGCAACAGAGTGAAAGGATGAAAGAATACTGGAGGAAGAGATTGAATGAAGGAAGAAAATCATTAAGTTATTTTACGTGGTCCTAGTTGGCCAAATTCCAAAGAAGAAGAAGAATTGATTTCTATAATAATAGAATAGGATAGAATTAAATACAAAACAGAATAAACAAAAAGTAAGGCCTAATGAAGATTTCTCATTCATATGATACGAAATGTATATTTTTTTATCGTGGTTTCTTAATTTTTTTTTTTTTTTTTCATTTTTAATGTCTTTAAACAATTATTGAAAAAATTATCGCGAAAAACAAAAAAACAAACAGATTTTAGAACACGATTTCTTTTTTTAAGTTGAAATATACAGCCAAGCGACTTAGAAAAATTCTTAGTTTAGTGATTATACAATTTATTAAATAAAAAAGAATTGGAAATTTAAAATTGTTGTGAGAGTAATTATTACTAATTATTACTTCCATGTAATAAAAATATTTCCACGCTTAGAAATCTGTTATATCACAAACGAAAGTTATTATTGTTTAATTTATTTTTGTAAGTAATTTTATAAAGTTTTTCCAGTAATTGCATCTCTTTTTCCCAAATATAATTTCTTCTATAATTGATTCAATAAGAATTAAATTTATCATAAATAGTTTTTTTGTTCATGAAAAAAACAGAATAAGACCATAAAACAATAGGAGCTATCTTTAAAATATTTAATACAATTTATAGGCAAGTTATTATATTTTTCCGTGTAATGAAAATAATTCTATTGGAAATAATGTTTGTAACAACGGATGATTACAAAAAATACAATTGTTTTATTTTTTTATTTCCCATAACAATTCGCCATCTGTGAAAGAGTGATTCAGCAATAGAAATGCATTGTGTTTATTATCTGCTCGTGGTATTCTTTTGTAAACAACTTCTGAAGGATTCTTTATTATCTTGAAACACAGCTTGTCTGCGAATGAAATTAGATTCGTTATTTATTAAACCAGGCTATTAAGTTTATTTAAAAAAAATATGTACGACTATTTGAAGAATAAATAATTTGTAATAACCAATTTTATTACTTACTTTGCTATTTGGACATAATATTTTAGAAATTTTCTTAATTAATGTTTCTTACCTTTTTTAATTTTTGAACCTCTTTCCTCCACTCGGATTTCTTGTCCAGGAGTGACAAACTAAATTACCGATTTTCGTAATTCTTCTTAAGATTCTTATTTAGAAAGAACTTTAAATTTGGTTACGATTGTTTTGTTTTGAGGCGCCCCCCCCCCCCCCCCCCCGCCTTTCTGATGATTTTCTTGATGACTTATCTTCCGTTTTTATGCGTGAGTACCTGAGGGTATAACTGATATACGACATTACATTTCTCTGCAATAGAATAAAGAAATCTTTTTGGAAAACTAGATTGAGAATATTTTCGTGATAATCAAAAGCTTGCTAAGAATATATTGAAGGTTTTTCTATTTTATATTATATTTTCTATTTAGGCCAGTCAAATTGTACATTAAAAACGGAAAACGCGATGTAAAGCTGCATTTTTGATATGTTATTTGGACCCGTTAGTGAAGTGTGAAACTATGTTTTGCAAGCAAAAAGAAGTTGTGCTAGCTGCGTAATACGTGAAAAACTGCAAAATTTTCGGACTTTTTGAAGTTTCTGCAGTTTAATTCACAAACTATGAGTATTTTGAAATTAGTTGTCATTATCATTTTGAAAGTATATTAAATTTGTGACAATTTAAGCCCATCCACAGCTCCGTATGTCTAATAAGTTTTGAGATATGACACTTCAAAAATTGACATGTTTTCGCATGTTTTCCAAAAGTTCAGTTTCCCTTTTGTTTTCAGCCACCTATCGGCACAACCGCTCATACTGCAATAAAAATTATAAGAAACTACATTTTAGCATGTTTAATTACCTTTCATTTAAGCGCAAAACGGGGTCAGTAGACCATATAGTTTTCTTGCAATCGCTAAAAAAAATCAAAAATTGCGAAAATATATTTATAAGATATGGGCCTAACGCAAACACTGCTAATATGAAATTATGGGCATTAGGTGAAAGAAAAAGCCAGGTAAAAAGTTATGTCTATTGACATTTGTTATGTTACATAAATAATTAAAATGTTATAAAAAATTAAAGTTTAAATTTTTTGGAGGGTCCCGATTGATCATCTTGATGAGACAACATCTCCTCCAAAAGTAGAGATTTGTCGATGTATTCTTCGTTGTCGGAATCCTCTATTTCAATTGTGGGTCATTTTGGCATGACTTATCCCGACAGCAATGACAGAGAACAGAGCACTTTGGCCCTGCACGTGCAACCTCGTCCATTGCACCCTTTGCGGCATTTGCATGATATGAATTTTAGAAGGTTGGAGGAGCTGGGTCCTTTGTGGAAGTCATGGGTAATAGCCCCTGCTGGTTACTGGTCCAGCTCCAGTTGGTTGGTTCTTTTTCTACCCCAAACCATTCCTGAACCTGATGGTATGTTCGATGTGCATGTTGAGCTGCAGCCTCTTCAGTTGGGGGCAGACGAGCCAGATGGACTTTAGTGTTGGCAGCTGATCGCACGAAGATTTCGTAACGGAGAGTGTGAAGAGTGCTGGTGACTCCTCCTCCATACAGAGCCACAAGAAGTTTATTTCCAGCAGGGGCTATTTCGTCATGAGTGTCATCCGGCTGTAGGAAAATGCTAGCCACATCAACCAGCCGTGAATGATTTTGGAGGGCGCCCAACATCTTCATCTTTCCATGCCAGACATGGGCAGAAGTAGTGTCACATCCGGTAAAGGCGTGCACAAATAATACAAATACACGAAGAAATGTTAGCTCTCCGGGATTGAAAGATGTAGAGGAAAACTGCAGAGAGCCTGATTCACTCCTGCCACTTTTGTGGAAGAACATATTATCCACACTAGATCCCAATCCATTTAGGAATAACAGAGGTCCACATCCTCTCCAACTATTATTACTTTTTCGTAGTATCTGCTCTTGTCTAGAGCTGTTCTCACTATAGTGCAGTCTGCGTCCTCTGTTGCTTGCTTTGTTTGGATCCCCTCGTTTTCCAATCCTGAACATAGGAAGTCGATCATGCACCGCTTGTTATTGGTGGACAGCAATTTCTCCTGGGACACCTTGATCAATGTTGAATCTTCGAAATTATGTCGCTACATGATGAAGCTGCATATCGACGTAACCTTTCTACAGTTTTTTGTGTTTCTTGTTACCCCATCTTCTGGGTAGCCGTCAAACACAATTGCCTTATTCCTCCCAAAGTGTCTTCATGTGTAGCTGACGTAAACAGCTACTATTTCCCTGATTGACCTATTCTGGTGCCAGATGACCTTATTGAGAAAGTAGTCTCCATCCACAACAACGAATATATGGGTTCCTATAGGGATGCTTTCGGGGGAGTGGGGTAAAAGCTTGATTTTGTGCCTTTACGCATCCCCTCTTCACAAAACAAAGTCATTTTGTAGGGAGCCAACTCGTATTTGAAGTACTCTTTCAGGTCTTTATCTGTCTGTTTTGTGATACAGAGCCTTTGGAAAATGGTGAGAGGATCTATTTCAACCTGCTTGTTTTGCACTTTAACGGTAACTGACGACAAGGTTCGTACCTTGTCTTTTCGTTTGAAGCCAACTTTCCCAAACGAGTTTGGCGTGATCTTTTTGATCCCATCAATTCCCAATTCTTGTGCCATGTGACAAATGAGTTCAGAGCCCTCAACAATGCCACTGCTGATAAACATTATTTTTAGAAGAATACATCGACAAATCTTTACTTTTGGAGGAGATGTTGTCTCATCAAGATGATCAATCGGGACCCTCCAAAAAATTTAAACTTTAATTTTTTCTAACATTTTAATTATTTATGTAACGTAACAAATGTCAATAGAAATAATTTTTTATCTGGCTTTTTCTTTCACCTAATGCCCACAATTTCATATTAGCAGTGTTTGCGTTAGGCCCATATCTTATAAATATATTTTCGCAATTTTTGAATTTTTTTAGCGATTGCAAGAAAACTATATGGTCTACTGATCCCGTTTTGCGCTTAAATGAAAGGTAATTAAACGTGCTAAAATGTAGTTTCTTATAATTTTTATTGCAGTATGAGCTCGTTGTGCCGATATGTGGCTGAAAACAAAAGGGAAACTGAATTTTTGGAAAACATGCGAAAACATGTCAATTTTTGAAGTGTCATATCTCAAAACTTATTAGACATACGGAGCTGTGGATGGGCTTAAATTGTCACAAATTTAATATACTTTCAAAATGATAATGACAACTAATTTCAAAATACGCATAGTTTGTGAATTAAACTGCAGAAACTTCAAAAAGTCCAAAAATTTTGCAGTTTTTCACGTATTACGCAGTTAGCACAACTTTTTTTTGCTTGCAAAACATAGTTTCACACTTCCCTAACGGGTCCAAATAACATACCAAAAATGCAGCTTTACATCGCGTTTTCCGTTTTTAACGTTTTTTTCTGTACGATTTGACTGGCCTAATTGTGATAATTGATGTTACCATTTGTCTCTCCATCGTTTGCAGGTTGGTGAAAGCAATTCAGATTTTATAAGAATTTGTAAATCAAATATATTTCAAATATTTACTTTGCTAATTCGACGAGCAGAAAGTTATTTAATTTTTTTTCATAATAATAAAAATAATTAATTATTCAAATTTATGTAAACTTCCCTTCTGTAGTTGCTTTTTGATTGAAGTATGGACGTCATGAATTATTCTTTGTCTATGCAGTTTCGAGGCAAATGGAACTTTCCCTCCATTTTATGTCTAGTTGACAGCGAGTCAACGAGAAATGAAGGGCTTTGTACATATAAAAGTCTTCACTAGTAGTAAGGGGAGATCTTAGTCAACTCATTGTCATTCTCAACATTAGTAACAACTGTATAAAGTAGTATTTGAAGGAACTTTGACAGGAGAGTGTGAAAGAATATTTATTGCGACTGGTTTTCATTTTAGCCAATCAGACACGTAAACGGAAATATAACGTTGTTTTAGAAAACTCCATCTACGGATAAATTTCATTTTATTACTGGTGATATTTCGCGGAGAATACCATCTTCCCGCTTTTTCAAACCGTTTTAAATAACAAAGATTAACTTCCATTACATCCACTGGTTTGCACGATA
>JAFIDM010066390.1:0-10942 GCA_023159025.1 Thereuonema tuberculata
AGAAGCACTCTTTTTTTGAGGTGGAATACCGAAAAAATCACTATTTGTGTTGTGTGTGTGTGTGTGTGTGTGTGTGTGTTTTTTAATAAATAAAAAATTGTTTTCGTTAAAATGATTAGGACACACACATAATTCTTAAAAATGTATTTTTTTTTATATGAAAACATGATAAAGCAAAGACAGTGTCATGATAGTTTCATTCCGCTGTGAACTACTTGACCATGTTTCGCAGACATTCAGTGATAAGAATAGATACAACATCTGAGGATAGATTCAATATGGTGGTTTCATGAAATCTCTCAATATTGTCTGGTATCGTGTTTTTACTCTAGATTTAAAAATTATATTGAATCGTTCACATTTAATCAATAGAATCATAATATCTCTTCATTTAAAAAGAGAAAATTGCACAAATCCCGGCTCACATCCCAAAGAAAGTTCACATAAAAAATATTTCAAACAGATTTAATAAAATGTAAAACAAAACAAGAAATGTCACATCTACGATGACAAATCACCATCAATGCTTCTCCCTATAGTTGTAGGGAAAGCATCCTTAATGTTACTTTTTGAAAGAATTTTTTACTTAATTGTTCTTGAGAATCTTGTGAAAAACTAGTACCGGGTAGCTATTAGCGATACAGTGATTTCAGTCACAGTAATTAGCGATACTGAGACAGGGAGTTTGATCACAACATTGCCTTACGAAAAAAGAAGTTTGTGGAAATTGTTCAAATTAAAAAAGAATTTTAATTGATTATAAATTAATTATGTATTCTTCTATATTAAATTACATTAATTTTACATAGAGAATAACATGCATCCTGAAGTCAATTGAGGAGCTTAGTTTAAAACCCGCCATCTCCAAAATTAAAAATTTTCGGAAAATAGGAAAAATTGTATCTACGTTTTTACTTCGAATTTACAAATGAGCTTTTTTATTATATTGTAGGTTATAGAAAGAGTAATAAAACGGTTTTTGAAGTTAAACTGTATGCATACGGCGGGTTTTGATTTGAACTTAGCAAAAACTCCATTGGCTCAGAATTTGCATATTTTGGAGATGGCGGGTTTTAACTAAGCTCCTCAATTATTCAATAATGTTTTTATTCAATTCATAACGTGATTTCGTTGTAACATAATAATAGCAATAAGTGAGTCACACAAATAATAAGATATTTTATATTGACCATTGATTTTTAATGATTTTTTTTTTTAAACTTGGAATGAGGTCTCCAAGATAATAGTTGCAATATTTAATTATATAATAGTAATAATAATAATAATAATAATAATAATAATAAATGGCATGGATAGACGATAAAAAGGCATTCGACTCATTACCCCACAGCTGGATTACAATCTGCTTAGAAATTTAAAAAAGATCAGTAGCAGTGTTCGTAATTGAAATATGTCCAAATTGTTATAGATATACATAAAGGTTATCAAAGAAACTATATAGAGAGTGCAATATTTCCACTGTGCGAAGTTGAGATGAACTCATAATATAGATAGCATTTTTATCATTCATTTAGAAAGGGATTACTATTCGACGTTAAAAAGAACTGGTTATTCTGACTTGTATTTTTAAAATATCTGTAGTCTACAATATCCCTCTTCTATTCGACAACGTTGAGATACAATATAGATTTTCCATATTCATTAAAAACGAATGAAAAGAAATAAAAATAGGAATTTTTTTGTCTATTTATTTGTCAAACACCGATTTTCGAAAACAGTACATTAGGAAAAATACCACGTATCTTAATATATCTGAAAGAGAAAACTCCGAGAAATCAATTAATTATCTAACTAATTTACTAGTTGTTAATAAAATAAATCATCTAGGGGTTTAAATGTATATTTTAACAAATACAAAAGTTATACAGATACACCAGATACAATTCATATTGAAAGAGTTCTTTTACTTAAAAAAGTCCTTAATTGTATTTGTTTTACGTTTCTTCGGCATTTTTCTGCAGCAATGTTTCGACATTTTTTTAAAGATGACCCAGGATTGTTGGTGTCGAAATCATTCCCCGGTCCATGTAGGGGGGGTCATATTACTAGACGAACGAAGATTAATTTGAGAAAAAAATATCCTAGAAATATTTGATAGCTCGGTTAAGCGGAAACTCGGATAATCGGGGCTCGGATAATCGGGGTTTTACAGAATGTGAAACAGCTAATGTGATAATTCTAAAAGACTTTATTATTTAATAGCAATGTTCCAATTATTTTTTTAGTAGGAAATCACACTTTGAGACATCATTTCACTCTTCCATAATTGAAGTCTATTATATTCTCTTAAAATCATTCGAATTGTTTTCATGGAAATTTAGCTTTCAAACTTTTTTTTTTTTAAAATAAAAGCAAAAATAATATTCATATTTTATTTAAAAAAGAAAACATATAACAGAATCCCTTCCAAAAACTTTATTCAATTTTCTGTCAGAATAGAAATATTTATTCTTTTGAATTTCACAATGCAACAGTAATTCAAAGAATTCTCTCACTGATGTTATTCATTGAACAACAAAATGGTTGTCAATGACTGTCCCGTTTTCTTTGTTTGAAACAAAAACAAAGTAAAAAAAAGTACGAAATCAGTAACAGTATTCGTAATTGAAATATATCCAAATTGTTATAGAAATATCTTAAGGATATCAAAGAAACTATATAGAAAGTGCAATAATTTTCCACTTTGCGAAGTTGAGATGAACTCATGATATAGGTAGCATTTTTATCATTGATTTAGAAAGGGATTACTATTTGACATTAAAAATATCTGGTTAATCTGATTTGTATTTTTAAAATTTCTCTAGTCTACAATATCCCTCTACCATTCGACAACGTTGAGAATATAGATTTTTCATATTCACTTTCAATATCGTCGGTTATCGTCTTTTTACTCGAGTTTTCAAAATTATAATGAATCGTTCACATTTAATTAATAGAATCATAATATCTCTTCATTTTAAAATAGAAAATTGCAGAAATTCCGATTCACATCCGAAAGAAAGTTCAAATAAAAAATATTTCAAACAGAATTTATAAAATGTAAAAGAAAACAAGAAATGTCACATCTACAATGACATATCACCAATAATGCTTCTCCCCATAGTTGTAGCAACAGCAGTCTGCAGGCGTTTGATCGCAAAAAATTTTTTTACTTAATTGTCCTTGAGAATCTTGTGAAATACTAGTAGCGGGCAACCATAAGCGATACAGTGATTTCAGTTACAGTAATCGCGATACTGAGACGTCCCGATTTTAGTGATTTTAAAATGTGATTGCGATCACAGTTTTAATCACTTTTATTCGTAGCATTCCGTTTAATAACAGAACGTTTTTAAATGGGATTCGCTCACAGCATTGTCTTTTAAAAAACAGATGATAGCGGAAATTGTTGTAATGAAAAAAGAATTTAAAATGATTATAAAGAAATTATGTATTCCTCTATATTAAATTAGATTTATTTTACGTAGAGAATAACATACGTCGTAAAGTCAATTCTTCAATAATGTTTTTATTCAATTCATAACATGATTTCGTTTTAATATAATAATAGCAATACATGAGTCATATGAATAATAAAATATTTTATGTTGACAATTGATTTTTCAATGATTTTTTAAATTTTTTTTAACAAGTTGGAATGAGTTCACCAAAATAATAATTGCAATACAGTGGAAACTCGATTAATCGTCACTCTCTGTTATTCGGCATCGATCGCAAAACCTACTTCTCCGTAAAATACGGGACATTGCCGCGAAAAAAAGCTCGAGCCTCAATGAAACAGAAGAAGATGACTGATTACAGCTTCAACATATAAAGCTACCCGCACACGAGGGAGCTTTTTCTGTGCAACTCGAGGAAATTGAGGTGCACAGAAAAAGCTGCATGCGACTATCAGTGCGCAAACGATGCAACATTGGTAGCGCCGCCGTGCGGACAACAAACGAAGCACACTACGAATTTGAATGACATCACTGGACATGACGTCAAGGATACTGCTGTGATATCGTTCCAAAACTAAATATTTGTGATTTATTTTAAACATATGAGAAATATTTTTATAATATTATTAGCCGGTATGTAATCGCAGTTGATGGCAATAATGCGATTCACGAATAACAACGACCAACAGCCAATAATAATCCATTGCTCACTGAAACAATGACGTCATGTGGCAGTTTCCGGAAATGGTGAATGAGCGAAACTCTGCTTGCGATGTGAAATATTCAAAAAAACTAGGTTTTTGAAACGTTCTGATACATTCTGCCGCATTAAATTACTGCATTTACATATAAACTGTATTTATGTGTGAAAGAAACTCGAAATAATCTGATATTTTTGCTGTATTCGCGATTCGCCCATCTGAAGCGAAGGAAAAATGTTTCGACGCCATGTTTCTTCCTTGAGCATGACGTCACGCCTGACGTATAAAAATGCTGCACTGTGATTGGGTAATTCCATGCAACTTTCCGTGGTGCACCGCCGTTCTGTGAAGCTTTTTTTCCATGCAACTTCCATGCAACTTGGCCCATGCAGCTCAAAAAACCGCTCTAGGCATCAAGTTGCACATGCAACTCGGCCAAAAGCTCCCTCGTGTGCGGGCTACTTTAACCTTATTATCTAGTACGCCTACTGTTTTATGTTTCTATTTTTATTATTATCTCGAAAAAGTTTCAGACCATGGGTTTCCCCAGCTGAGACAATATGGCGGGTCAAGGACCAAAACAGATATTGCCAAGTGTAAAAAAAAAAAAAAAAAAAAAAGTTTGGAAGAATAGTTAGGGATGTGTGCTTGTGTCCATAAATTTCCGAACTATGCGTGTTGTGTTGAGTACCACAGCCTTTTGGAGTTGTGTATTTTTATGAAGTCCTAGTGTGTTGAGGCTGTGGTGCAATGTGTGAGGCACCAGACCAGTAGCGGACAGGATGATGGGTACAACACGTACTCGGTCCTGCCTCCACTGCTTCTGGAGCTCGTGTGCTAGGTCTGTGTATTTACTTATCTTGTCAGCGTGAGTTTTCTGCATGAAGGGAACTGCAATATCAATGAGATAGGTCTGTTTGTTGACCTTATCAACTAGTGTAATGTCAGGTCTGTTGTGATGTATAGTTTTGTCTGTGTGAAGGCGACGGACCCAGTATAGCTTATGTGAGGGTTACTCTAGTACGCTTTGTGGTGTGTACTTGTAGTATTGGACCGTGCTCTTAATAAGTGAATGTTTGTGTGCTAGCTGTTGATGAACGATCGATGCTACCTGATTGTGTCGGTGGAGGTAGACTGTTTGGGACAGAAGGGGACAGCCTGATATTATGGGGTCTATCGTCTCATGCGTAGTGTGGCGTTTCCTGCATCTGTCGTCGTGTGTGTTGGCGTCATGTAGAATGTGTTTCTTGTAGTTGAGTGTGGGGATGACTTGATCCTGTATCGCGATCATGAACCCTTCGGTCTCCCCAAACAGCTCTCCACTCATCAGCCATCTGTTCGACGCTTCCATGTCGCCATGAGGTTGGCTGAGTTCGTGGCGATGTCTGCCATGGAGTTCCTTACGAGCCCATGATTCACGCAGCTGCTGTGTGTGGGTATCAGGAGTGGTGAGTGTTGGAGAAGGGTTTGCGAGGTCCAGGGGTGTGAAGTGTGTGTCAGCCTTGACAATAGCTGAGTCGAGTGAGGAGTGTTGTGCTCTTTGGTGGAAGTGTTCCCTAAGTGTGTGTACTTGTTTTTCGTGTAGGGTGATGAGATTGATGAGTCCTCGGCTTCCCTCCTTGCGGGGAAGAGTCATCCTTTCCGTAGCGGACTTGGGGTGGTGCATGTTGTGTTTCGTGAATGCAGTGCGTGTTGTGCGTTGTAGTGCTTCGAGTTCAGTGTTTGTCCATGAAATTATGCCGAACGAATATCTTAGTGTGGGGACGGCAAAAGCCTTAATTTTATTTCTGGCATGGAGTAGTGTTTTGAGGATGTTGTGAACGCGAGCACAGTATGTTTTCTTGAGTGCATTTTTGATGTTTGCGTTGTCAATGACGCGCGCTAGCTGGAAGCCCAGGTACTTGTAGGTCTCTCCCTCTTCCATGGATAGGATGGCCAACGAATGGTCCAGTTCAAAACCCTCCAAATTCGAAGTCTTCCCGTGTGTTATATGTAGCTTGCGGCATTTGTCAATTCCAAATTCCATCCCAATGTCTTTGGTGAACTGTGCTGTGACTTGAAGTAAATTAGTAAGTTGTGCGTTGTTTGCGGCGTAGAGTTTAATATCATCCATGTAGAGTAAGTGTGTGATTTTGTATGGTGTGAGAGTGCCTGAGGTAAGCCTATAACCGTGCTTTGTGTTGTCTAGCATGTGGCTTAATGGATTCAAGGCGAGGCAGAACCAAAGAGGACTTCAGGAATCTCCCTGGAAAATACCTCTCCTTATGGGAATGGGGACTGTAGTGATGGAGGTGTTGGAGGTGCATAGGTGTAATGTTGTGTTCCAACTCTTCATCGTGGCATCCAAGAATGCCGTGATCTTGAGGTGTACTTTGTAGAGTTGAAGAGTGTGTAAAAGCCATGAATGGGGGACTGAGTCAAATGCCTTCTTGTAGTCGATGTACGCGATGTGTAAGTTCCTATTCTTCGCGCGCGCCTGGCACAGGATTACAGTCAATAAGGAGTTGCTCCTTACAACCCTGGGAATTCCTGCGACAGCCCTTCTGCTGTTCGGAAAGAATGTTATGTGTCTCGATGTGTGTGTAAATTTTGTCTGCAAGGCAGGAGGTAAGGAGTTTGTAAAGTGTGGGGAGGCAAGTGATTGGACGGTAGTTAGCAGGGTGTGCTGTTTCAGTTTTCTTGCTCTGTAGGTAAGTGACACCTTTTATGAGGAAAAGAGGCATATGTTCTGGGTGTTGGATTATGTCAGTGAGTGCAACAGCTAGCTTTCCATGCAGGGACGTGAACCTCTTGATCCAGAAGTTCTGAACGCCGTCTGCACCAGGAGCCTTCCAGTTGTGTGCATGGTTTAGTGCTGTCTGTATGTCTACGAGAGTAATATCATGGAAGGGCATGAAGGGTAAGTGTTCAGCGAGTTGTTCTTCCTCTGTGATCCATGGTGCTTTGTCATTGTGGGGGATGGGGTTGGACCACAGAGACCACCAGTATTCATGTAATGTCTCGCTGGTTGGTGTGTTTGTGTTGGGTGCAGTGGAGGGAGATGAAAGGGATCTGTAGAATTTTTTCTCATTGTATTGGAAAGTGTTGTTCTGTTGTTTGCGTAGAGTGCACTGTTTGTATCTTTGTAATCTTTTTGCAAGTGCACTGAGTTTTTGTTTTAGTGTGTGGAGATGTTCCTGAACCTGGTTATGATGGTTTGAGTGTGAATGGCGAGTGTTTATATGCTTGAATATCTTCCTGACTTGAGACATAAGTTTCTTTGTTTTGTTTCCTGCACAGTATTGTGTGAGCCTGGCTATGTCTCCTCTAAGGTCGCTGATGCGGCCCTCAAGGCGACGTCTCCAAGGGGGGATGTATTCTTGTGACCGTGCAGTGGTAGGTATGTGGTGTTGTTTGATTCCAAGTGCCCGAATGGTTCCCTGTGCCGCGCAGTAGAGTGTTGTATGTATGTCTTCTACTGTTTGGATATTGTCAAGGTGTTGTGGGATAGTGTGTGTGTTGAGATGGTGTATGACTTCGGCGAGTAGTTTTGATGTGTGTACTTTGGGGAGTGGAGGTCTGAGTGTGGGGTCTGTGCCTGAATATTGTGCTAGTGCGGTTTAGAAATTATCATTTGCTGCTTGTTGTATGTCATTAGTTGTATTGTTGGGGAATGTGGACTGAGGGGTAGAGATTGCTTCTGTATTTGCCATAAAGGTAATGTCTTCTGGTGGGGTGGGGTATGGTGTCCTATGGTTAGATTCAGCGACCTCTTCCTTAATTCGTGTAAGTATGCATGGAGGAATAAGATTGTTTACTACTATAGAACGTCGCTGTTCCGCTACCAGCTGCTCGCTAAGCCATAACGATGGATAATGTGTAGTGAATGCATGGTGTAGTTCCTGTCTGTATCCTGTGAGTTGAGTCCCTAACTGTGTAACAGTGTAGAAGTCGCGCATAAGATCCTGGTTCATCTGTGGTGACCATCGGATGCGCTGGCGTGGTTTCCCAGTCTTGGTGGTCGCCTGCTCTGACACAGACGAAACACTTCCGACTGTTCGGGCTGGATGGTGTTGCCCGGGCATTGTGGTAGCCATACTACAGGATGGGGTGCCACTTTCTCCACCACCACCTGCGGGAGACTGTAGTATATTTTTCGAACGGAGGCCTCTGTCTAACCCCCGAACGCGGGTGACTTTATCATGCGCCACACCAGATGCAGCATGATCTATATTAAAACGTGTTCTCATCATGGATGGTTGGACCCTTTAGCCTACCCCAAAGCTAGTGTAGTTCCCGCCCCCACCGCGAGGAGGTAGGGTATTATTATTTGCTTGGTGTTTGACATTATCTATTTGTTACCGATAGATTTTTCTTTGCATTAATTTATTGTTTGCCTTTCGTCCTAAACCAGCATTGAAATTTCGTTACTGTACATGTTTATTGCGAAATTTCTGTTATCCGTCTATTCGGTTAACCGTCACAGTCCCGGTCCCGAAGGCGATGGTTAATCGAGTTTCCACTGTATTTAATTATATAATCACAGTAATAATAATAATAGGAATGTTTTTCTAAACATAAAATATCATCAAATTTAAATAATACCATAAAAATTATTGAATAAATATTTCAAATTAGTAACACATTAAGTTGAATAGTTTAGAAATTATTATTGTAAAATATTTAAATAAAAGTAATTTCAGTAATAAAATATCAAAATTATAGTTAACTATTTATTTATTTCTATTAGTGATTTTATGTTTAAATGTTTCGATTTATCTGAAGTATTCTCCAGTCTGTTTTATCTTTACTCACAGCTCGTCAGGATATTACTGATATCGAAGATGAAACAGGGTAAAGTCATGAAATCACAGTTTCAATCACTTGACTTTCTTTATAATGATTTTCAGAAATTTTCTGAAAACCATTCTAATTCCAAGGAAATGTAGCGATGCTACATTATTTTTTTAAATAAAAACAAAAATACTATTCATATTTTATTTAAAGAAAGAAAACTTATAAGAAAATCCCTTCCTTAAACTTTTATTCAATTTTCTGTCAGAATAGAAATATTCTTTTTTTTTTAATTTTTCAATGCAACAGTAATTCAAAGAATTCTCTCACTGATGTTAATGATTGAATAACAGAATGACTGTCAATGACTGTCCCGTTTTCTTTGTTTGAAACAAAAACAAAGTAAAAAAAAAGTACGAAATCAGTAGCAGTATTCGTAATTGAAATTGTTATAGAAATACCTAAAGGATATCAAAGAAACTATAAGGAGTGCAGTAATTTTCCACTGTGCGAAGTTGAGATGAACTCATAATGTAGATAGCATTTTTATCATTGATTTTGAAAGGGATTACTATTTGACGAAAAGATCTGGTAATTCTGACTTATATTTTTGAAACTTCTCTAGTCTAGATATCTGGAATATTCCTCTTCTATTCGATAATGTTGAAATACAATATAGATTTTTCATATTCACGAAAAAAATAAAGCACATTAGGAAAAATACAACGTATCTGGGGGCACGGCAGTGCCCCCACCAAGACGAGCCGAAGGCAGGAAGGGCACTACGTACCTTTTCTGGAAGCGTTTCGTCGTATTTTCGAACCCTCATAGCTTCGGCCTGGATAATAATAGAGAGCTCAAATTTTCAGGATAAGATGCAGTTACCGTACTAATGAAATATGCTAAGTTTCATTTATCTAGCTTTTATACTTTGGATTTTATTAAGATCTGAAATACTTCGTACCCTCAATGCTGCGGCCTAAATAATACAAGAGAGTACACATTTTTAGGATAAGATGCAGTTAGTAGGCTAATGAAATACGCTACGTTTCATTTATCTAGGTTTTATACTTTGGATTTTATTAATATCTAAAATACGTCGATTTCGTCAATGATTCACTGACTGACTGATGATCATCAAAACCTCTAGGATACTTCCTGGAGTCCTAGAAAGCTGACATTTGGTATGCAGGCTAGGTTTAGCACACAAACAACAAAAAAATTAAGAAATCTGTAACTTTCACCCTCCAACCCCTCATAAAGGGGGTTCCGGTTCTTTATTATATAACAATTTCTGATAGGTATATCCCACCCAAAATGTATCATGTAAAATAAGTTGCCAAGACTCATATGCTCATAGGGCCTAACGCTTTCACTGTTAAGAAGTTATCAGATCTCATCTTACAAAAAGAAATGAAATCCCACTCAAAACATTTCATGTAAAATAAGTTGCCAAGACTCACATGCTCATAACGTTTTCACTGTTAAAAAGTTATCAGATCTCATCTTACAAAAAGAAATGAAATCCACCCAAAACATTTCATGTAAAATAAGTTGCCAAGACTCACATGCTCATAACATTTTCACTGTTAAAAAGTTATCAGATCTCATCTTACAAAAAGAAATGAAATCCCACCCAAAACATTTCATGTAAAATAAGTTGCCAAGACTCACATGCTCATAACGCTTCCACTGTTAAAAAGATATGAGATCTCATGTAGAGCCAAGCCCCTAACTCTACAAGGCCTAACTCTAAAAACCCCAACTCTAAAAACCCTCTATCTTGGTCAAAAAGTATGGCTTGGCCGTTTCATGGAACTATTTCTTCCCACCCAAAAAATTTCATGTACAATATGTTCCAATATGCTCATAACGCTTTCACTGTTAAAAAGTTATCAGATCTCATGTAGAGGCAAGCCGCTCACTCTACAATGCCTAATTCTAAAAACCCTACTATCTTGGTCAAAAAGTATGGCCTGGCCGTTTCATGAAACTATTTCATCCCAC